>CM021110.1:298097323-298167300 GCA_007115665.2 Sequoiadendron giganteum | reverse complement strand
AAGGTTATTTTTGAATCTAACTATTAGTTGTTGGTTAATTGGTTAAATAAACATAATTTGAACAGTAGAAGTTAGTATTTTTATTTATTTTTCCAACAATTTTTTACCACTTTTTTTTTTAAAATGGTTCTTGAAAGACAAAAATCTAGAGATTTAGTAAAACAAATACAATCCAAAAACTAGAAATAAAATAGAAAATAGAAAAAAACTAAAACTAAGGTGTTAAAAATAAAGAAAATTCCATGATTTTCTCATAGGAATAGAGATGATAAATATTGGGGGAAATGAATCATCAAGATATAGGTGATAATGCATTCAATGGTGGTGTAAGAGCATCTCGAGTGAAATGTGATCAACATCGACTCAAAAAAATTTGGTTTTATTTTGTTGTTTTTTTTTTAACTTTTCGTTCTCTTAACAATTCAATCTAATTTTGGTGATAATGGGTGAAGAGATAGATGAAATTTTATCATTGATTGAAAAATTTCATATTGTATTTGAAGCTCACATTTGCAAGCGTCGTCCTCTCAAATTGTTCATTTTATGAGTTAATCGCAAGAAATAAATAAATAATTATATTTTCATCGACATAGATTTTCAATGAAAAGAATCTCAAATGGCACTCCAGGAATAGAAGAGTCATACATGAGAAGCTGAAGTGACCAGAGAATATAAAATAATGATGGAACTATTAAATCACAAGAGGACACTATGAGAGAGGTGGTGATTGAAGGAATATTGAGGAGCGACTGAAAGGAGATAGAGGGGAAGATGTGGGAGTAAGAAAAAATTACAAAGTACCTTCCCTCACAAGCATGCCAGGAAGGTAAGAAAATGATGCATTGAAAAGAGAATAAGGTAGCCAAGAAAATAGAGGACCATGTAATCCATCTGGGAATGGTAAAAAAGCAAAGCATATTATTTGTAATTTCAGCGAATGAGGAGGTGAAGGTATCGATCTTGTCACGCCAGGGGATTGGCATTATCTGTTTTTATATCTACAAATTCAATATCTATGATGCAGTCAAATAATCAAAGGAATAGTGCTAACTTGAGGGAAGAGGTGTCAAGCTCACATACTAAGGAAATTGGAAAATTTTAAATAAAATTAATGCATAATCAAAGACATGGACGGGGAATGTACTTTGAGTAAGTAGAAAACTATTTAAAAAGACAAAACCAAGGAGCCATAATGGGAGGAAGGTGTATAATAGAAAGCTAAAAAATACAGAAGAAGAAAGAAAATATGAAATGATGCGGGTAAGAGATAATAGAAATAGAAGACAATTCTTGTTGGCCACCAATTTAAGGAAAAAGAAAATGGTCAAAAGACGAGATTGCAAACAAAAAAATCTGGGCATCGGATCATAGAGAGAACCATGCTTGTTGAGTTATGGAGGAGTAGGAATAAGAAGGGGATTGAGTGAGTTGAACTGGGTGTAGGACCAATAAATCTAAGCAAAAGGGGCATCGAGCAGGTTAGGAGGTATTTAACTTGCAGATAAAATGAGGTGATATGGCAGAATGTGTAATCAGGGAGATAGAAGAATCACACCAGATGAAGTATGGGGAAATAAGTAATAAGGGAAAGTTGAGTGAACTAGTGTAAAACATGATTTGATACAGAGAAAGAGTGCAAAATCAAAAGACTATGATGGTTAGTGAATGAGGAAGAGGCTTCAAATTTTTAGAACAAGATTGGTAGAAAGAGGGGTGCAAATATTAAACGTTGAGCAGTTTAGATGAATTGAAGGTGACTCTATGAATGGAAATTCAGAACAACGAGGGGGTGATGTAAGTTTGGAAAAGAAAAGGAGTTTTCTGAAAGCTTTCAAATGTATTTTATTTTGAAATTAAAATAAATATTTGGTTTTTTTTCAAACTTGAGTTGATTGTGTGCAATTGTGTATGGATCTTAAAATTGACACATCGAATTGTAAATTTTTGATTTTATTGTTAATGGATTCTATACAATTTGAGTTTTATAATTTTGGATAAGAATTGTGGATGTTTTGGTTTTCTTATTCATCAAGTGGTACATTAGAGAAAGAATTTCTGAGTGTGTGGACAGAGTGACAAGAGAGAGGTGGTTCGCACTAGGACCTGTGGGTGGAGATGGAAGTGAGCAAATCTTCAAACCTGAGACAACTTGTGACAAAACCTATGGATAGTGGAAGCACCATTGAGACGATCAAAAGTATCATTGCAAGTCTGTGTAGTCCTAAACGGTTGAGAGCGGAAGGCATCAAGGAAAGTGTTGTGATAGATTACAGTAGACGAAATGGAATCTTTGTGAGATCAAGGTATGATTTCAGTGTGGAAGTTGCAAGAGTAGATTTGGAGTGGATACATGCTAGAGGAGGGCATGGAGAGAAGAGGAATAGTACTTGGCAAAGGAGATCAAGATATTTGGCTGAGGAGGTTGGGCTTTCAGCAATGGAGTTCGCTAGAGATTGTTCAGCAGTCTCAAAGGGTGATTCGATCACCTCAAGCTCTACCTTTGTGAGCCCATGCTCACAAATTTCTTACCTAGCATGTCTAATATAAGAGCATCTCAGGAAAAATGTGATCGACATCAACCAAAAACAAATTGGTTTGATTTTTTCATTTTGTTTTCTCTTTTTATTTTCTTAACAATTTAGTTTGATTTTGGTGATCATGGGTGAAGAGATGGATAACATTTTATCATTTATTGAAAAACGTGATATTGTAGTTGAAGCTTAGGTTTGCAAGAATCATCCTCTCAAATTGTTCATTTATGAGTTAATCACAAGAAATAAAAAAATTATTATATTTTCATTGGCATAGCTTTTCAATGAAAATAATTTGAAAGGCCACTTTGAAACTAGAAGAGTCATACATGGGAAGCTCAAGCAACTAGAGAATATGAAATATTGGTGGAGCTATTAAATCACATGAGGACACTATGAGAGAGGTGGTGGTTGAAGGAAGATTGAGGGGTGATTGAAAGGGTTAATGCAAGAAGATTAATCCATGAAACGTGGAAGTTTTTTCCTTAGAAAAAAACCCAAAATCGGCTTCAAGTAAAGGAGATCCCATTTTTAATAAATGGGACGTCGTTTAAGTTAGAGGTCTCGAGTCGAAAATGGGATCCCATTTTCTAAAACCAAGATCTTGGTTGTTTAAAACAAGTCATTAAAAAATGAGATCTTGTTTTAAAATGGGCCATTAAAAAATAGGATCTCATTTTTTAACGGCCTGTTTCATAAAAGAAAATATACTTTTAAGAAATGGGATCTCATTTCACAAAATGAGATGCCATTTTACAGAATGGGATCTTGTTTTCAAAATGGGATCCCATTTCATTTAAGTATAAAAGAAAAATATTTTTATGAAATGAGATCCCATTTTAGAATGGGATCCCGTTTTTTTTAATTTTGATTTTTGGTCAGGATTTTGCTTTTTTTTTAATTCGGGAAAAGGCTTGGGGACCTGAACCTAAGCTTTGGACCTAGTTTGACCTACAACTTGAAGATTATGTTAATGCCACAAGAAAATAGTGACTTTGGACATATGTCTGTAGACCTTTTTTGAAGAAATTTTTGACGAAATTAAAACCCATTATAGATGAGATAGTGTAGATTCCAAATTTTTTGACAAAGTTAAAACCCATTATAGATGAGATAGTGTAGATTCCAAACATGTATTTTTTTTCACAATTGGATTATTTTTTCTATTTTTCAATTAATTTTTGATGAAACTGGTCCAAAAAGTTGAAATATCAGAGTTTTTTAGTATTTTGGTAACTTTTTATTAAAATATTTTTTTATTAAATGAATTGCATGAAAAGCGTACTTTAGAAAATTCTTTTCAATTTGAAAAAAAATCAAAAAATGATAAGTTTAGGTCAAATTATGCATGACGTACACAACAATATTTTAAAACAATAAATCTGGCCAATAAAAATTTACAAAAAGAATATTTAATAAAAAATTACCAAAAAAAAAAAGAAATGTGCTTTAGTGAGTTACAAATATTTTCCCAAAAGTATTTAGAAAAATATGATTATTTAGGTCAAAATATGGATGACGTAGATGTGCATGGTATGGTTAAAAAAAGTGACTTTTAAACAATGATTTTTAGAAAAACCTACTGAAAATTAATTTGTATTATCTAGGTATTGATTTATAAATTACATATTTAGAAACTAGACTCCGAGTACTACATTTTATGATTAGTGATTTTTTAAAATTCCATCTCTAAGTGCTTCAAATTTTAAGGTTAAATGTGGCAAATTCTGAAAATCAGGGAAAACACTTTCACTCTTTGGCCAAAAAGTGGACACAATTTATTGCACACACCCGAAAGGAGATAGAGGGGAAGATATGGGCATACAAAAAATTACAGAGCATCTTCCCTCACAAATATGCCAGGAAGGTAAGGAAATGATGCATTGAAAAGAAAATAAGGCAGCCAAAAAAATAGAGGACTATGTAATCTATCTAGGAATAGAAAAATAACAAAGCATATTGTTTATACGTTCAACGAATGAGGAGGTGAAGCCGTCGAGCCTATCATGCTAGGGTATTCCCATTATCTAGTTTTATATATCTACAAATTGAATATCTATGATGGGATCAAATAATCAAAGGAATAGTGCTAGCTTGAGGGAAGAGGCGTCAAGTTCACGTGCCAAGGAGATTGGAAAATTTTAAATAAAATTAATGCAAACTTAAAGACATGGAGTGGATGTCAACTTTGAGTAAGGAGAAAACTACTTTAAAAAAAAAAACAAGGAGACATAATAGGAGGAAGGTGCATAATGGAAAGCTACAAAATACATAAGAAGAAAGAAAATATGAAATGATGTGGCTAAGAGATAATAGAAATAGAAGATAATTCTTGTTGGTTGTCGGTGTAAGGAAAGAAAACATCCAAAAGAAGAGATTGTAGAAAAAAATATGGGCATCGGATGATCGAGAGAACCATGCTTGTTGAGTTATGGAGTAGGAATAAGAAGGTGGTAAACTGAGTTAAACTAGGCGTAGGACCAAGAAATCTGAGAAAAATGGGCATCGAGCAAGTTAGGAGGTATTTAATTTGCAGTTAAAAATGAGGCGATATGGTTGAATGTGTAAACATGGAGAAAGGAGAATCACGCCAGATGAAGTATGGGGAAATAAGTAATAAGGAAAATTTTAGTAAACGTGTGGAACAACATTTAATATAGAGAAATGAGTGCAAAAGTAAAAGACTATGGTGGCTACTGAATGAGGAAGAGGCTGCAAATGTGTAGAAGACCGAGATTGGTAGCAAGAGGGGTGCAAATATTCAAGGTTGAGCAATTTGAATGTATTGAAGGTGACTCTATGAATGGAAATTTGGAGTAGCGAGGGGGTGGTGTAAGTTTGGAAGAGCAAAGGAGTTTTCTAAAAGCTTTCAAATGTATGTTATTCTAAAATTTGAATAAATATTTGGTTTTTTTTCAAACTTGAGTTGATTGTGTGCAATTATGAATGGAGCTTAAAATTGACACATGGAATTGTCAATTTTTGAGTTTATCATTAATGGAGTTTGTGTAATCTAAGTTTTGCAATTTTGGATAAGAATTGTGGATGTTTTTTTTTTCTTCTTCATCAAGTGGTATCAGAGCTAGAGGTTTTGAGCATGCAGACAGAGCACTAAGAGAGAGGCAGTTCACATTAGGACTTATGGGTGGAGAGGGGAGTGATCAGATGTTTTGGGGCCACAAGAAAATCGCCGAATGTGAGGCAACTTGTGAAAAAAATTGTGGATAGTGGAAGTATGATTGAGAACCTGAAAAATATTATTATAGGTGTGTGGAGTCTTGAATGATTGATAGAAAAAGACACGGAGGAGAATGTTGTGACCTATTACAACAGATGAAGGGGAATTTGTGACCTATTAAAATAATATTTTATTAAATGAATTGCATGAAAAATGTACTTTTAAAAAAAAAATTTCAATTTGAAAAAAAATCAAAAAATGATAAGTTTAGGTCAACTTATGCATGACGCACACAACAATATTTCAAAACAACAAATTTGGCCAATAAAAATTACAAAAGAAATATTTAATAAAAATTACAAAAAAAAAAAAACGTGCTTTAGTGAGTTACAAATATTTTTCCAAAAGGATTTAGAAAAATATGATTATTTAGGTCAAAATATGGATGACGGACACGTGCATGGTATGGTAAAAAAAAGTGACTTTTAAACAATGATTTTTAGAAAAACCTACTAAAAATTAATTTTTATCATCTAAGTATTGATTTATAAATTACATATTTCGAAACTAGACTCTGAGTACTACATTTTATGATTAGTGACTTTTTAAAGATTCCATCTCTAAGTGCTTCAAATTTTAAGGTCAAATGTGGCAAATTTTTAAAATCAAGGAAAACACTTCCACTTTCTGGCCAAAAAGTTGACTCAATTTCTTGCACACACACCTGAAAGGAGATAGAGGGGAAGATGTGGGCATACAAAAAATTACAGAGCATCTTCCCTAACAACTATGCCAGGAAGGTAAGGAAATGATGCATTGAAAAGAAAATAGGGCGGCCAAGAAAATAGAGGACTATATAGTCCATTTGGGAATAGAAAAACAACAAAGAATATTTTTTATACGTTCAACGAATGAGGAGGTGAAGGCATCACGCCTATCATGCCGAGGTATTGGCATTATCTGGTTTTATATATCTACAAATTGAATATCTGTGATGGGGTCAAATAATCAAAGGAATAGTGCCAGCTTGAGGGAAGAGGTGTCAAGTTCATGTGCCAAGGAGATTGGAAATTTTTAAATAAAATTAATGCAAACTTAAAGACATGGAGTGGATGTCAACTTTGAGTAAGGAGAAAACTACTTAAAAAAAAAACCAAGGAGACATAATAGAAGGAAGGTGCATAATGGAAAGCTACAAAATACATAAGAAGAAAGAAAATATGAAATGATGTGGGTAAGAGATAAAAGAAATATAAGACAGTTCTTGTTTGTTGTCATTGTAAGGAAAGAAAACAGTCAAAAGAGGAGATTGCAGAAAAAAAATATGGGCATTGGATGATCGAGAGAACCATGCTTGTTGAGTTATGGAGTAGGAATAAGAAGGTGGTTGAGTGAGTTGAACTAGGCGTAGGTCCAATAAATCTGAGCAAAATGGGCATCGAGCAGGTTAGGAGGTGTTTAACTTGTAGTTAAAAAGGAGGTGATATGGTTGAATGTGTAAACATGGAGAAAGGAGAATCACGCCAAATGAAGTATGGAAAAATAAGTAATAAGGGAAACTTTAGTGAACATGTGGAACATGATTTAATACAAAGAAATGAGTGCAAAATTAAAATAATATGGTGTCTACTGAATGAGGAAGAGGTTACAAATGTGTAGAAGACCAAGATTGGTAGCAAGAGGGGTGGAAATATTCAAGGTTGAGCAATTTGGATGTATTGAAGGTGACTCTATGAATGGAAATTTGGAGTAGCAAGGGGGTGATGTAAGTTTGGAAGATTAAAGGAGTTTTCTGAAAGCTTTCAAATGTATGTTATTCTAAAATTTGAATAAATATTTGGTTTCTTTTTAAACTTGAGTTGATTGTGTGCAATTATGAATGGAGCTTAAAATTGACACATGAAATTGTCAATTTTTGAGTTTATCATTAATGGAGTTTGTGTAATCTAAGTTATACAATTTTGGAGAAGAATTGTGGATGTTTTAGTTTTCTTCTTCATCAAGTGGTATCAGAGCTAGAGGTTTTGAGCATGCAGATAGAGCGCTAAGAGAGAGGCAGTTGGCATTAGGACTTATCGGTGGAGAGGGGAGTAATAAGAGGTTTTGGGGCCACAAAAAAATTCCTGAATGTGGGACAGCTTGTGAAATAACTTGTGGATAGTGGAAGCATGATTGAGAACTTGAAAAGTATCATTTTAGGTGTGTGGATTCCTGAACCATTGAGAGAAAAAGATGCAGAGAAAAATGTTGTGACCTATTACAACAGATGAAGTGGAATCTTCATGAGATCGAGGTATAATTGCAGCATGGAAGTTGCAGTGGACACATGTTAGAGGAGAGGGCATGGAGAGAAGATGAAGAGTACTTAGTGGAGGAGGTCAGGCTATTTGGTGGAGGAAGTTGGCCTTTCAACGATGGAGTTTGCTAGAGATTGTTCAGAAGTCTCGAAGGGTGATTATATCACCTCACTCCACCTTTGTGAGCCCATGCTCACAAATTTATTATCTGGTGTGTCTAATGCAAGAGCATCCCAGGAAAAACGTGATCAGTATCGACCAAAAAAAATTTGGTTTGATTTTATCATTTTATTTTTGCTTTTCAATTTCTTGACAATTCAATCTAATTTTGGTGATCATGGGTGAAGAGATGGATGAATTTTCATCATTGATTAACAAACATCATATTGTAGTTAACACTCATGTTTGCAACTATCATCCTCTCAAATTATTCATATCAGTTAATCGCAAGAAAGAAATAATTATTATATTTTCATTGACATAGCTTTTTAATGAAAATAATCTAAAAGGGTAGTCTAGGATAGGAAGAGTCCTACATGAGAAGCTCAAGTGACTAGAGAATATGAAATAATGGTGGAGCTATTAAATCACAAGATGAGACTTATGAGAGAGGTGGTGATTGAATGAAGATTGAGGGGTAGCTGAAATGAGATAGAGGGGAAGACGTGGGAGTAAGAAAAAAATACAGATCATCTTACCTCACCACCACACTAGGAAGGTAAGGAAATGATGCGTTGAAAATAGAATAAGGTGGCAAGGAAAATAGAGGTCTGTGTAATCCATCTAGGAATGAAGAAACAATAAAGCATATTGTCTATAATTTTAGTGAATGAGGAGGTGAAGGCGTTGAGCCTATCACACCAAGGGATTGATATTATCTAGTTTTATATATCTATAAATTGAATGTTTATTAT
The DNA here is from genome assembly GCA_007115665.2 of Sequoiadendron giganteum. NCBI lineage: Eukaryota > Viridiplantae > Streptophyta > Pinopsida > Cupressales > Cupressaceae > Sequoiadendron > Sequoiadendron giganteum. The sequence goes on along the minus strand of CM021110.1, from coordinate 298,158,380 downwards.
GGGGTCAAATAATCAAAGTAATAGTGCTAGCTTTAGGGAAGAGCCATTAAGCTCACATGCCGAGGAGATTGGAAAATTTTAATTAAAATTAATGCAAACATAAAGACATGGAGGGGGTGTCAACTTTGAGTAAGGAGTAGACTATTTTAAAAAAAAACCAAGGAGCCATAATGGGAGGAAGGTGCATAATGGGAAGTTGCAAAATACCAAAGAAGAAATAAAATATGAAATGATGCGGGTAAGAGAATAGAAATAGAAGACAATTTTTGTTGGCAACTAGTGTAAGGAAATAAAATAATCAAAAGAGGAGATTACAGAAAAAATAATTTGGGCATCGAATGATAGAGAGAACCATTCTTGTTGAGTTATGGAGGAGTATGAATAAGAAGGGGGTCGAGTGAGTTGAACTAGGCATCGAGAAGGTTAGGAGGTATTTAAATTCCAGTTAAAAATGAGGTGATATTGTAGGATGTGTAAACATGGAGAAAGGAGAATCACGCTAGATGAAGTATGGGGAAATAAATAATAAGGGAAAGTTGAGTGAACTGGTGGAACATTATTTGATACAGAGAAATGAGTGCAAAAGTAAAAGACCATGGTGGCTAGAAAATGAGGAAGAGGTTTCAAATTTTTAGAAGACCAAGATTGGTAGCAAGAGGGGTGCAAATATTGAAGGCTGAGAATTTTAGATGTATTGAAGGTGACTCTATGAATGGAAATTCAAAGCAGTGAGGGGGTGATGTAAGTTTGGAAAAGAAAAGGAGTTGTCTGAAATATTTCAAATGTATACTGTTCTAAACATTGAATAAACAGTTGGTTTGTTTTCAAATTTGAGTTGATTTTGTGCAATCGTGAATTGATCTTAAAATTGAAACATGGAATTGTCAATTTTTGAGTTATCGTTAATGGACTATATGTAATATAAGTTTTGCAATTTTAGATAAGAACTATGGATGTTTTAGTTTTCTTCTTCCTCAAGTGGTATCAGAGCTAGAGATTATGAGCATGTGGATAGAGTGCCAAGAGAGAGGCAGTTTACACTAGAACCTATAGGTGGAGAGGGAAGTGAGTAGAGGTTTTGGGGGCACAAGTAGATCATCAAACGTGAGGTAGATTGTGATAAAACCTATGGATAGCGGAAGAATGATTGAGAAGCTCAAAAGTATTGTTGTAGGCATGTGGAGTCTCAAATGGTTGAGAGAAAAAGGCATAGAGGAAAGTGTTGTGATAGATTATAGTAGTTAAAGTGAAATATTTATGAGATGAAGGTATGATTGCAGTGTGGAAAATGAAAGAGAAGAGTTGCAGTGGGGTGATCCCACAAAGCTGGTTTACAATTTCTGAGAGGAACTGATTTTTGCTGAAATCACATATTTTTAGAAAATATAATGATTTAAGCCTTTAAAAGTTCTATTTTAAGGATTCCAATTGAAGAGGGCTTGATCAAACCACCTTAGATCAAACCCCCTTGGATAGAACCTCGCTAGTTTTAAACCATGCCTATAAATGAGTCTCCTTTACACCTATCAAAATGCTGATAAAAAATCACTTTTGATTTACCTTTTGGGGGATCAAATTAATTAACTTAAAATTTATTCCAAATGATTATGGTAGTCCTCCAAATGAGCTATCCCACGAATATAATTTTAATATTTTTTGGTTTTATTATGTATGTGTTTTTTTAGTTTTATTAAACATAGGTTTTTCACCGAAAATCAAGCTCTTTGTTTTGTACATGTGGAAAAATAGAAAATTATCAAAATTATTTTTGTGCTAGGTATTGATGTCCTTGATCCATTTAAAAAATAAAAATTGAATTTTGATACATACAAAAAAGGTTATGTTGTATACAATCCGCCTATGTTTGAATTATAATAGGTTTGACTTCGAAACTCTATTAAGGAAAAAATATTCAATAAAAAACTATGAGACCAAATAAAAGTGATAGATATCATAGTTACAAATCTAAATTCAAAAAAATTAGAATTTTTTCCTTCATAGAAAAAAAGTTATGTTGTATACGGTGAGTGTCACTTTTTAAAAATGTTGTTTTCTAAAAAAACTAGTTTTTGTGGGAGATGGAAAAAGAAATGAATCTTATTCCAAAAATTTTGAAAAAAATATTTTTAGAATCTACAAACAAAATGTGATGAGACTCTAGTTTTCATCATCTTCAAATTCCTCACGGTTTAGCTGCTATAGGTGCCCAAATGTGAAGATTTATTTAAAAATAATAATTTTAGTGTCCAATTCGGCCAAAACTTGTAAACCACTATTGTGGGATCATCCAGTGGAGAGATGCCAAAGGAGGGCATGGATAGAAGACGAAGAGTACTTGGCAGAGGATTTTGGGCTATTTGGCGAAGGAGGTCGGGCTTTCAATGATGAAGTTCGCTAGAGATTCTTGAGCAGTCTCGAATGGTGATTATATCATCTCACTCCACCTCTTTGAGCCCATGCTCAAAAATTTCTTACCTAGCATGTATAATGCAAGAGCATCCCGAGCGAAATGTGATCAACATCAACCAAAAAAAATTGTTTGATTTTGTAGTTTTGTTTTTTCTTTTCATTTTCTTGACAATTCAATCATATTTTGGTGATCATGGGAGAAGAGATGGATGGTGTTTTATCATTGATTGATAAACATCATATTGTATTTGAAGCTCACATTTTCAAGCATTGTCCTCTCAAATTATTCATTTTATTTGTTAATAGCAAGAAAGAAATAAATTATTATATTTTCATCGACATATCTTTTCGATAAAAATAATCTGAAAGGCCACTCCTGGATTGCAAGAGTCATACATGAGAAGCTCAAGCGACTAGACAATGTGAAATAATGGTGGAGCTATTAAATCACAAGAGAACACTATGAGAGAGGTAGCAATTGAAGGAAGATTGAGGGGTAGCTAAAAGGAGATAAACGGGAAGTCGTGGGAGTAAGGAAAAAATATAGAGCATCTTCCCTCACAATCGTGAAGGAATAAAGGTAGAGACCAGAGAGAAAAAAAAAATTACACAAAAAATTGTTATATTATATTCATCACTCTTTTAACATAGAGTAGCTAAAAATTCTGCTTCTTCTGAGCAATATTAATATTATTATTTTTTTCCTCGAAACATAACAACATCACAACTAATATACCAAAAGCCCACGGCCAAAAAACATTAATAAAAGCATTTATGAAATTTTGAGTTGTCTAAGTCCATTCAAAATAAAACAAGTCTATAATCATATTTAAAACTGTCCTCTAGATTTAAATAACCATCCTAAGAAGCCAACACAGACTCCATAAACTGCCACCACCAGAAATTGAGAAAACCGCATAACCATGGAGAAGAGAGAAAGGCCTTGCAGTGTCGCAGGGGAACCGCTCAACTGCGAGGGGGCACAAAGGAGACCACGGGGCCATAGTAACCTCATTACTGTGGTTAGACAGATGGAGAGCCATGGTGTGGCGGAGGACACCATGCCATTGCAGGCGGTCAAGAAGATAACTACGGGATAGCAATAGCATCGCTCTGGCGATTAACCCGCTCTACCATAGACAACAAATAGTGAGGCCACGGTATCGTGGGGGACACCGTAGTACCATGAGCAGTGAAAGTTGGGGGCACGATAAAGCGGTGAGAGGTGGAGAGCATGAGAGCTGAAGGAAATGATGATGTGATTGTGTGGTAAAGACCAGGATGACACACGGGAGTTGGATCAAATCCCAACACTCCCCCTTGATCGCAACTTTCACGTTATTGAATGCCCATTTGCTCCCTTTGAAAATTGAAACTCTCTTTTGCCAATGCCTTCATGAGGATGTTCGCATGTTGTTCCTTTGACCTGCAAAAATCCAACGTGATTTCCCCACTATTGAGTAATTCCCTGATAAAATGGTAGCTTGTGTCGATGTGCTTGCTCCGCTTGTGGAACATTCGATTTTTTGACAATGCAATAGTTGAATTGTTATCACAAAAGATTTTTGTTGCTTCTTCTTGTTCATATTGAATCTCTTTCAAAACTCTCCTCATCCAGACTACTGGCATGATGCACTTGTTGTTGTGACATATTCAGCTTTAGCTGAAGATAAAGAAATAATCAGTTGCTTTTTTGAAGCCCATGAGACAGCTCTAGTTCTAAAATGGAAAACATAACTAGATGTGCTCTTCCTGTCATCTATGCTCCCAGCACAGTCACTATCTATATAACCATTTATCTTGAATTCATATGATCTTGTATATTGAATGCCATAATATTTTGTTCCATTGATATATCTGAGGATTCTTTTTCCAGCCTTCTAGTGTGTGTCCTTTGGAGTTTCCATAAATCTAGAAATCAAGCTGACTGGATACATTATGTCTAGCCTTGTGGCTATTAAATACATCAAACTTCCAACAAGCTATTTATACAAAGTTGAATTAATTTTTGAATCGTTATGCTCTTTACTCAGCTTTAGACCAGTCACCATTGGAGTAGGAGCAGATTTGCAATTCACCATATGAAATCTTTTCAAAACATCATTAGCATACTTTTCCTAGGAAATAAAAATTCCATTTTCATCTTGATTTACCTCAATGGCTAAAAAATATTTCATCAAACCCAAGTCTGTCATTTCAAACTCTTTCATCATTGCTCCTTTAAATAAATCAATTGTCAGACCTCCAGTAAAGATTAAATCATCAACATACATGGATATGATTAACATTTTACCATCCTCATTCATTTTAGTGTATAGGGTTGGTTCACTGTTGCATCTGATGAAACCATTCTATGTGAAATAACTGTCTATTCTGCTATACCAAGCTCTTCGGGCTTGTTTCAGACCATATAGTGCTTTCTTCAGCTTGTAGACTTTATCTTCTTGACCCGATATTTCATATCCAAGTGGTTGTTCAATATATACTTCCTCCTCAAGATAACCATTGAGAAATGTTGATTTCACATCCATTTGATGAACTAACCATCTGTTATGTGCTGCTATGGCCAATAACATTCTGATTGTATCAAGTCGAGGTATAGGTGCAATATTTTATGTATAATCAATTCCAAGTTGTTGTGCATAACCTTTTACAACTAGTCTTGCTTTGTGCTTCTGCACTTCACCATTTGCATTCAATTTTTTTTTATAGATCCATTTTACTTCAGTTACATCTTTGTCTTTTGGAAGACTTTGCAACTCCCATGTCTGATTTTTTTCAATTGAGTCAATTTCATCATCCATTGTTGTTATCCACTTATCCTCTTTAATTGCATCCTCATAATGAATTGGATCTTCAACTTGAGAATAAAATGCAAAAAGTGTGAACTGTTGTGAACTATTCTCACCTTCATTATGATTGTAAATATCACTGATGTTTCTGATTTTCTGTCTTCTCATACTTTCCAGTGTTGGATTTGAAAGATCACTTGAATCTACAGAATGTGGACTTGAAGGTCCTATGCTAGAAGTTCTTGTTGTAGATGGTGTCTACAGTCCTCTTGTTGCTGCTCTTACATTGCTTGGTGGTGTCACTTGTTGACCACTTGCTTGAGCTTGAATTGGTAGAGTAGTAGGAACATTTGTTGGTACAAAAAAATTATTTTCCTCTTGAGGGATACTAACTGAAACATTAACTGTGCTCTTTTTACTTCCATCCCATGCTTCATCTTCAAAAAATTGAACATCTCTGCTGATTATGACCTTCTTAGTTGCTGGATTATAAACATTATACGCTTTGGATTCATCACTATAACCAAAAAATATACATTTTTCTCCTTTATTGTCAAACTTTCTTCTTAATTCATCAGGTACATGTGCATATGAAACACATCCAAAAAATCTCATGTGAGATACATTGTGCTTTTTTCCAGTCCATGCTTCTTCAGGAATAATATTCATAACACTTTTTATTGGGCATCTATTCATTATGTATGTTGCACATGATACAACTTCAGCACAAAATTCATTTGTCAAATGCTTAGCTTTTAGCATACTCCTAGCCATTTCCATTATCATTATGTTCTTTCTCTCAGCCACCCCGTTCTACTGAGGTGTATATCAGGTTGTGAACTACTTATGAATACCATAATCTCTACAGAAATTTAAAAACTTTCTTGAAATATATTCTCCTCCTCTATGTGTTCTCATCACTTTAATAAAGTGACCACTCTATTTTTCAGCAAGAGATTTAAATTGACAGAAGAAATCAAAACACTTCACTTTTGTGTTTTAAGAAATAAACCCATGTCTTCCTTGAATAATCATTTATAAAAGTCAAAAAATAAAAACTACCACCTATTGAAGGTATCTGCATTGGACCACAAATATCTGAAAGAAAAATTTCTAAAGGAGATTTTTCTCTTGTTGATTTCTCTACTGGGAAAGACTCTCTATGCTGTTTTCCTAGAATGCATCCTTCACAAACTCTCTCAGGTTTTTCAATTAATGGCATTCCCTTTACCATACTCTTCCTATGAAGAAAATTCAGACCACCAAAATTCAAATGACCAAATCTTAAATGCCACGACCATTTTTCATCTTTCACTTCTGCCTAAAAGACAGTCTGAATACCAATTGTTATCTCTTGTTCTTGTGCATAGTTTGTGCTTAAATATGGTTGAATTCTCAAAGGAAACATTCTATTGTTTGTCATCTTGATCTTATCAATTAATTAACTACTTGGGTATTTGTTTAAGATTGCGCACAGTCCAGTTTTGAAAGTCACTCTATAACCCTTTTGAACTAACTGTCCTACACATCAAATTGTGTTTTAGACCTTGCACAAAATACACATATGAGATATATTTTTGCTCCCCCTACTAGGTTAGAATATTAACATTTCTTTTTCCTTTAACTGCCACTTTGTTGTCATTAACAAGGGTGACATCTAACTTAATATTCTCATCTAGACTTGTGAATAACTCTAAATTTCTTGTTATGTGATTACTATAGCCTGAGTCTAAGAACAAAACATCTTTTTCACTTGCTTGTGCTACATTACATGCCAAAAACATTGTACTCTTATTTGGTCTTTTATCTTCACTCTCTTTAGTAAAATTTGCATTTTGTCTACCCATATCATACTGTTTCTTCCTACACTCATTCATATAATGTCCAAATTTTTATAGTAATGACATTGGATTTAAGATTTTTCATACCTTTGACCTTGAGGTTGATTCTGAGATTGGTTTTGGTTGCTGCTTCTTCCACTTGAACTTGCCGGGCTGTTTCTTCCACCTCTGTTAAAACCTCTTCCTCTTGCTTTGAAATTTGACCTTCCTCTACCTTTTCCTTGTTTAATTGAAGCCTGTGACTTGAATGCATGCTCCAATGACATATTAGTTGTTCTACTAAGCCCATGCTCATGATAAATTAGTGAAGCATAAAGCTCATCAACTGAATACTAGGTGAGGTCCTTTGTCTCCTCTATAATTACTGTAATTGATTCAAATTTTGTGGGTAAACACCTCAAAATCTTCTCGACCACTTTGACATCTTCTAGTGTCTCACCATGTGTTCTTATCTAGTTCACTAGTCCAATTACCTAAGTGAAATATGAATCTACAGACTCACTATCCTTCATATATAGAGTCTCAAACTCTCTTCTTAGTATTTGTAACTTTGCAGCTTTGAATTTCTCCATTCCTTGGTAAGCAATTTGTAGAATGTCCCATGCTTGCTTGGACCTAGTTGTAGCTGAAATTCTTGGAAAAATGCTCTCATGCACTCCTTGTAAAATAAAAAGTGAGATTTTGAGTCCTTCTTATTGTCTTTCAGCAAGTCTTTCTATGTTTGAGTCAGAGCATTATATGCTGCTGCATCTGTTAGCTCTGGAAAACTATTTTCAACAAACTCCCATAAATCTTGTGAATAAAATAAATCTCTCATGGTGATTGACCAATAATCATAAATTTTTCCATTCAACTGAGGGATTTGGGGATTACTCAAGCTTGTGCTTGCAGCCATGTTTTTAAAGACACTCTAAGACAACCTTCAGATATGGAGAACCTTGCTCTGATACCACGTGAAGGAATAAAGGAAAAGGCTAGAGATAAAAAAAAATTAACATAGAAAATTGTTATATTATATTCATCACTCTTTTAACACAGAGCAACTAAAAATTTTGCTTCTTCTGAGCAATATTAATATTTATTTTTTCCCTGAAACATAACAATATCACAACTAATTTACCAAAAGCCCATGACCAAAAAACCTTAATAAAAGCATTTATGAAATGTCGAGTTGTCTAAGTCCATTCGAAATATAACAACTTTGTAAGCATATTTAAAACCATCCTCTAGATTTAAATAACTGTCCTAAGAAGCCAACATAGACTCCGTAAACCGCCACCACCAGAAATCAAGAAAATCGCATAACCGCAGAGGAGAGAGAAATGCCTCACAATGCCACGGGGGAACTGCTCAACCGTGAGGGGGCACAAACAAGACCGCGGGGCCACGGTAACCACATTATCATAATTAGACAGACAGAGAGCCACAGTGTGGCAAAGGACACCATGCCACCGTGGGCGGTCAAGAAGATAACCACGGGACAACGGTAGCACCACTCTGGCGGTTAACCCACTCTACTACAAACAACAAATAGTGAGGTCGTGATATCGTAGGGAATACTGCAGTACCATGAGTAGTGAAATTTGGGGGCACAGTAAAGCTATGAGAGGTGGAGGAGATCGCGAGAGATTAAGGAAATGATAGTGCAGTTGCGCGGTAAAGACCAAAATGATGCGCGGGAGTTGGGTCAAATCCCAACAAACCGCACCAGGAAGGTGAGGAAATGATGCACTGAAAAGAGACTAAGGCGGCCAAGAAAATAGAGGCCTGTGTAATCCATTTGGGAGCGAAAAAAAACAAAGCATATTGTTTGTATGTTCAGTTAATGAGGAGGTGAAGGCATCGAGCCTGTCAAGCCGGAGGATTGGCATTATTTGGTTTTGTATATTTGCAAATTGAATATCTGCGATGGGGTCGAATAATCAAAAAAATAGTGCTAGCTTGAGGGAAGAGGCATCAAGCTCACATACCGAGGAGATTGGAAAATTTTAAATAAAATTAATGCAGTCTTAAAGACATGGAGGGGGTTTCAACTTTGAGTAAGGAGCAGACTATTTAAAAAATCAAAACCAAGGAGCCATAATGGGAGGAAGGTGCATAATGGAAACCTACAAAATATAGAAGAAGAAAGAAAATATGAAATGATGCAGGTAAGAGATAATAGAAATAGAAGACAATTATTGTTGGCCGCCATTGTAAGGAAAGAAAATAGTCAAAAGAAGAGATTACAAAAAAAAAAAATCCGGGCATCGGATGATAGAGAGAACCATGCTTGTTGAGCTATGGAGTAGTAGGAATACGAAAGGGGTTGAGTGATTTGAACTGGGCGCGGGACCAAGAAATTTGAGAAAAAGGGGCATCGAGTAGGTTAGGAGGTATTTAACTTGTAGTTAAAAATGAGGTGATATGGAAGAATGTGTAAACAAGGAGAAAGGGGAATCACGCCAGGGGAAATAAGTAATAAGGAAAATTTGAGTGAACTGGTGGAACATGATTTGATACAGAGAATTGAGTGCAAAATTAAAACACTATGGTGGCTATCAAATGAGAAAGAGGTTGAAAGTGTGTAGAAGACCGAGATTGGTAGCAAGAGGGGTGCAGTATTGAAGGTTGGGCAGTTTAGATGTATTGAAGGTGACTCTGTGAATGAAAATTCAGAGCAGCGAGGGGGTGATGTAAGTTTGAAAAAGTAAAGGAGTTATCTGAAAGCTTTCAAATGTATGTTCTAAAATTTGAATAAATATTTGGTTTGTTTTCAAAGTTGAGTTGATTGTGTGCAATCGTGAATGGATCTTAAAATTGACACATGGAATTGTCAATTTTTGAGTTTATCACTAATGAAGTCTTTGTACTCTGAGTTTTCCAATTTTGGATAAGAATTGTGGATGTTTTGGTTTTCTTCTTCATCGAATGGACAAAAATTGGACCAAAACTTATAAAAGAATAATTTGACCTATAATCAAACTTAGTAAATATTATGAGTCAACCTAATTATGTAAAATTTTATAAACCACACATGAAATTTTAGATCCCTCATCATGTTTACTGCTAAAACACCTCCACTGCACCCCATGCCGGAAAGATTAAATGTCTTCACGCCTCCTCCATCTTATAGTGGTTCGCTACAACGGACGCGTGTGACGGCGCCGCCGTGAAGGTTGACACTGTAACGATGACTATATCGATGTCTTGCGGTGTGACATGCGTCCTGGCAAACAGCTCGTCCGCCGTTGCAATGAAGCTCTCCTCCATTTCCACCCTCGCTTCCTCCAATGTGGCCACTGTTTCCTACGTGAAAAAGAAACGCGGCAGCGATGTCTCTTCCCGCAGACCGGACCGCATAAATATTCTCCACTGGAATTTCAAATTGAGAACTCACACTAATAATTGTTTTCTGAGAATTGCAAAATGGTTTCATATTCTTCTTACAATGATCAAGTAATGATTCAATTTCTTAAGTCTAAGGCTGTATGAGGTGTGTATTAATCATAGAAAATTGCTTATTATCATGAAAAAATTACTTTACAAATACTTACCTTGTTAAATTTTGTGTGTTCAATAAAAATACGTTTGCAAGGAAATAATTAATTGCATGTTGTCGTAGGTAAGATTTTATGAATGTAATCATACATCTATAACCTGTAAATAATAGGTATTCTAGTAAGGAAAACTAATACTATGAGTTAATGTTCAGATGCAAATTATTGGGTTAAATAATATTCTAGTTTATAATCTATCTTGTTAGTAAACGTAATATTGTGTCGACGCTATCAATAGGTTATTAAAAGACCTTATCTTGGTTGCTTCACTGTGATAGTAATAGAGCGCCTCCTGGCCATTTAAATGGCTGAGAGTATTGATTGAGTCAAGTAATTTTAAGCTGAATAGAATGAAACTATTTGATGTATTTGTATTATCATCATGTTTTGAACTTGAATCCTTAAGAGTGGGCCTAGAATAAGGTTTATTTTGTTGATGAATTCTTACATAATTGAGCTAATCTTTAGTATTGCATTTCAATGTTTATAATAGAATGCGCTTATTTGTATATTGTTATATTAAAATTTGGAATTTATTAAAAAATCCCAAAAAAATAAAATACAAGTATATGTCGATGAATATATTGTTGAGTTTATTTATCCTTGATGTCATGTGCTTCAGATCATTCTTTAGTGCATCATACTTCAGATAAAGTCATTCTGTTTGTTTGAATAGCTTGGCATGTTGATGAATTTGACAAGGCATCATTTCTTTAAAAAACTATTCCTATTCTCTACAGTGGTCAACTTTGTGTTTGTGAAATGGGTATTTTATATTCTTTACATTTTGTTTAAAGCCACATGCTTATGTTGACTTGATGTGGATAGTTGTTTTCTTCACTCGTGTGGTTTGTGAGTTGGCAACATTGAAATATTCTTTGGCATATTCATTGGCTTCATTATGGTGTCGAGGTTGTCCACAAATTTGAAGGCATTATTGTTATTTGATAATGATGTTGTTTTGTTGACCTAAACTATAGCGGATTTCAAATGTTATTGCATTCTATTCAAGTAACTTGTGCCAACAAGGAAAAGACAATGTTGTTTTTGCTCAGTCGAACCCTATCTTTAGCCACCGCCCTTGGAAGTTTGCAGATCTGTTTCTTTGGTTCACCAACATGAAATGTTGGTTGGTTGCATACAAAATAGGTATTCTGGTTCATTATTTTTCAGTTTGGTTGACTCAATGTTGGTGGTTTCAGTTTACTTTGCTTCGAGCGGTTACGGTAAAAGATCTTTACTCGGCTTATGTGATTCATTCATCTTACTGTGAACCAAGTAAAACAATACCTTTTTTTGTTCTCTTGTTACTTCTTCTTGTTTATCTGGTTGAAGCTGTTTTATCAAAGAGAAAGGATTCTTGGCAACTGTTTATTTTTAGTTAATGATATATGTTCTAAATTAAAAATAGTTTTTTTTTGGGTATAACCCGAGTTTAACATTCTAGGGTTCTATTTTTTTTTATATCATTTTTATTGAATCTAAATGGCATTGTTTTGAAAAGCACACAGGAATTCATTGTAAACCCTACTTGGGTAATCAAAATATTTGAAGGGTTTAGTTTTTTTTGTTACAAACCCTGGTTTATTGATACGGGTTCTTGAATGATATCACTGTTTTGTCTCTAAACTATAACTCTTTTGTATCTCTAAAAATGGTTGTAAGCCATTTATAAAGAGAGTTGTAGAAGAGAAACAAATACACTAGAAAAAGGAGAGAGATGTTCGGTTGAAAGATAGAAAAATGAAGATGCGCATTTACTGACTCTGGTTTCTAAAACAAATATGCAGTTTGGTTTAAAATTTGTGAAAAACGAGTTGAGTTCATATGCTGTATTTGAAATCATTGCATTATTTATTTTGTACAGTTGATATTTTAAGATTGCACACATAGTGCAATTATAAGGTCCTTACTTTGCAAAATCTACATGTAAGAGATATTGGAAAAAGGTTTTGATACCCCTATTGAAGTTGGTGCTCCATATTGTATCAAGGACTGAGTTGGTGCTCAGAACATTGTTGTAATCCATTTTTGAGATTAAGCCTGCAAGGCATTTTGGAGTGGTTTTTCTACCCCTGGAGGGTTTTCCACTCGGCATATTTGTGTGTCTCTGTTATGTCATTTGCACAATCTATTCTTTTATCTTTTATGCTAAAAATGTTTTAGGTACTCAAAATGCTCTGATACATGTATCTTTGTTCAGTTCAATGTCCTCCAGTATTATTTGTTCAAGTATTCTTCATGTTGGAAATGTATATCTGTTTACTCCTAAAAATGAAAGCATTTATTTTGTATGCTTTTTCACTCTATCTTATATGAATATTAATGCTATGCTATAATCTGATGATGTTATCCATTTAAGTTTGTTTTTTTTTTTTGCTAGTAAAGGTCTGAGTGTGTCTATACAGCATTGGGTGTCATAATATACTTCATAAGATGACTTTTTGGATTGTCTTGTAAGAAATTTTGACAACCTTTATTCACCCCCCCCCTCTTAGTGTTGTTCTACTTCCAACAAGTGGTATCAGAGCATAGGGTCCTTTGTTAGGTTTCCCAACCTAGGATTGTTTCTAGTCTTGGAAGTTTGTTTAAAATGTCTCAAGCTCATGAAGGCACTTCTATGACAAGAGCTCCATTGTTTGATGGAACAGATTATGTGTTTTGGAAGATCGTAATGGAAACATATCTGACTTCTATAGATCTTGACATGTGGAGTATAGTATTAACTTGGTATACTGTACCAACTACACTGCCCACATCTGCTGACGAAAAGAAAAAATATGAAACCAATGCTAGAGAAAAACATGCTCTCCTATGTGCTTTGACTAAATATGTTTTTATTAAGGTCATGCATTGCAGTTTTGCTAGGGAAATTTGGATTAAACTAGAAACTATCTATCAAGGAAATGAAAAAGTTAAATAGTCAAAAGTCCTCACTCTAAAACATCAGTTTGAAGAAATAAAAATGAAGGATGATGAAAAGGTAGCTGATTATTTCTTAAGAGTTGATGAAATTGTCAATGCTATGAAAGGATTAGGAGAAGAGGTAAAGGAGTTTGATGTTGTAACTAAGGTTATCCGAACTTTACCAAATACATTTGAAGCTAAAATTGCTACTCTTGAAGAAAATAAACACTTTGACCAGCTCACCTTAGATAGTTTACAAGGTACTTTGACTGCCTATGAAATGCGGATCAATAAAAATATTTCCACTAGAAAAGAAATTGCCTTTAAGGCAGAAAAGAAAGATTTATCGGATGATAGTGATTCTGATTTGTCATATTCCAAAGAAGCTCTTCTTGTTAAGAAACGGAAAAAGAAGTATAAGGGTAAAATGCCTTTTAAAATTTTTACTTGTGGCAAACCGGGACATTTTGTTGCTAAATGTCCTTATGTTGATCAGTCTTATGAAGATGAAAAACTAGAAAAACAGCTTAGGAAAAAGACTAACTATCCTAAAAAGAAGTTTAATTTTAAACTGAAAAAAAAGTCTTTTTGCAAAAGAGGACTCAGATTTTGAGTCTGATGGCTCATTGGATGATGAAGACTTGACTTTATTTATGGCTAAAGTAGAACCTCAAAAGATCTCAAATGAAGAGTCAGAGGAAACACCAAACAAAGAATCTAAAAAATAGTCTGAGTTAGAAAATTGTGAAATTGAATTACTCTATGCTCTTCAAGAAATTAAAAGATTAAAGAAACGTATTGTTTCTCAAGAACATAATCTAGATCGAGAACATAGTCCAAATAGTTTGGTCACCGGTTCACAAATTGAACTTGATGATTCTAAAAGAATGGTGGATACTCTCCAATTAGTTCTTATTAATAAAGATAAAGAGATTCAAACTCTTGAACAAAAGATTGCAAATCTTAAAAAGCAAGTTGAAGGCTATGAGAGTACTATTCACTTGAATGAGATACTTGGAAAATAAAAAATCATAAAGATATGACTGGGATTGGATTCAATACTAATGAATGTTCAAAACCTTTACATTAGAACTTTAAGGCAGCTGAAAATAAGAAGCCATTTGAGCATCAACAAACCAATTTTAGGTTTAATGCTTTCTTTTATGGTTATTGTTTCTTTTGTAATAAGTTTGGACACAAAGTAAGCAACTATAGAATAATGATGTCAAGAAAAACTAAATTTGTTCACAAATAGTTCTTTGGTTTTCCTAACACAATTAGGTGTTTCACTTGCAATTCTATTGGGCACACATCCAAGCAATGCAAACAAGGTAAACATATCTCTGGAAAAGTTTGGAGACCCAAATTTTTTCAAAATATAGAACAATCAATGCTTGTCCAAACCGCACTTCTTTCCAAAAAGAACGCATTATGGGTTTTGGACTGTGGTTGTTCCAATCACATGATAGGTGATAGAAACATGTTTATCAAGCTCGACGATTATTCAAGAGGTTTTGTAAAATTTGGTGATAATACAAAAATTGAGATTAAAGGTAAAGTCTCTTTGCTTTTAAATGATGATACCCCTATCTATGATGTGTATTACGTTGATGGTCTTAAACACAATATTTTAAGTGTTAGTCAGATTTGTGACAATGGCTATAATGTTATATTTCACTCACAAGGTTGTGCTATAAAGAACAAATCAGGGGAAAAAGTTGCAACTAGATTACGAACACAAGGTAATGTTTATAATCTTCTTGACTCTTCCAATCATGAATGTAGTGAAGGTATATTTCTTATGGGTCAAGTTGAAGAAAATTAGTTGTGGCATAAATGGTTAGGACATGTTAACTTTGATAATCTAGTCAAAATCAGCAAAAATCAGAATGTTAGGGGGTTGCCTATTCTACACAAACCTGAAAATGTTGTTTGTAAGGAATGTCTAAGAGGTAAACAAACAAAGGTTAGTTTTAAATCAAAAGAACATGCTTCAACTAAACCTTTGAAACTTGTACACACTGATTTGTGTGGTCCCACTAGAACAAGGTCTATAAATGGTGAGCAATATTTCATGTTGTTTGTAGATGACTATACAAGAATGGTTTGGGTAACATTTCTCAAAAATAAGTTAGAAGCTTTTGATAGATTTAAATTTTTTCGAAAGATGGTTGAGAAAGAAGCTGACACAAAGCTTAAATGCTTATGATCAAACAAGGGAGGTGAGCTTAATTCTCAAGAATTTATAGATTATTATGAGAAACATGGCATAAAACGATAATATTCTACTACGAGAACACCTCAACAAAATGGAGTTGTTGAGAGGAAAAACATAACAGTAAAAGAGATGGCAAGGACAATGTTAGATGAAGCAAAACTGCTAGACAAATACTGGAAAGAAGTTGTTCATATAGTTGATTATACTTTAAACAGGGTACAAATTAGAGTGAAATCTAATTTCACTCTTTATGAACTTTGGCATGGTAAATCAACTTTAGTTAAATACTTCAAAATTTTTGGTTGTAAATGTTTTATCAAACGTGATGATGAAAACTTAGGCAACTTTCAATCTAGATTAGATGAAGGTATATTTCTAGGATACTCTACTCATAGTAAAGCTTATAGGTGCTACAATAAAAGGCTGAATAGAATTGTTGAATCTGTTAAAGTCAAATTTGATGAAAAATTGCTTCTTGATGATGAGCTTGTGTAGGATGGTGAAGAGGAACCTATGTTAAGTCTTGACATTACTCCTAAATCTTATGAAATAGATAATGTTCCATAGGAGGATGCTTCAAGCTCTAAGGTAGTAACACCTCCAAAGCCACCTTACAGGATTGTTTTTAAGAATCATCCTCAAGATCTAATCATTGGGGATGGTAATGCCAGGATTTTAACAAGAACAAGAGCAAAATTTGATGAGCAAGCACAAATTGCTGAACATTTCTGTTTGATAACTGATTTTGAGCCTAAAGTTGTATCTGATGCTTTAAATGATAATTGTTGGTTGAAAGCTATACAGGAAGAGATCAGTCAAATTGAAAAGAATAAGACTTGGGAGCTAGTCCCAAGATTTGATGATAAAAAATTTATTGATGGCAAATGGGTTTTTCGAAACAAGTTGGATGAATGTGGCAAAGTAATAAGGAACAAAGCATATTTTGTGTGCAAAGGATATGCACAACAGGAAGGTATAGACTTTGGAGAAACTTATGCACTTGTTGCTCGTACTAAATCAATTAGAATTTTCTTAGCATACTCTTGTTTTAAAAATTTTAAGGTTTACCAGATTGATGTGAAAACTACATTCTTGAATGGTTATCTTGATGAAGAAGTGTATATAGAACAACCAGAAGGATTTGTTGCAAAAGATAAATCTGATCATGTATACATATTGAAAAAGGCCCTGTATGGTCTTAAACAAGCTCCTAGAGCTTGGTATTTGAGATTGGATACACATTTAATAGAAAATGGATTTGAAAGAGGTGGTGTTGATAGTAATCTCTATGTTAGAGTTGAAGGTGATGATATTCCAGTTGTTGAGGTTTATGTAGATGATATAATCTTTGGCTGCAATAACGATGCTTTGTCTAAATTTTTTTCAAAGATTATGGAATCTGAATTTGAAATGTCAATGTTAGGTGAACTAACATTCTTTCTTGGTCTCCAAGTTTTACAGCTTGAACAAGGAATATTTTTGTCACAAACAAAATATGCCAAAGAGATGTTGAAAAAGTTTCAAATGGATGACTATCATCCCGTGAGTACACCTATGGTGATTGGTTGTAAGTTGTCTAAAACTGATGATTCTTCGGATGTTGATCAAATAGAGTATCAATCAATGATTGGTAGTTTTTTATACTTGACTGCCTCCAGACCTGATTTAATGCAAGTTGTATACTATGGTATCTAGATTTCAATTTGTGCCAAAACAGTCTCATCTCATTCCTGTAAGAAGGATATTCGAGTATATCCAGGGTACTCTATATTTTGGTTTATGGTATCCATGAAACAATAATTTGACTTTGACATATTTTACTGATGTTGATTGGGTTGGTTGTTTAGATGACAGAAAAAGCACTAGTGGTGCAACATTTTATCTTGGTGATTGTCTTGTTGCTTGGAATAGTAAAAAGAAAGATTTAGTTTCATTATCAACAGCTGAAGCTAAATATATTGCAGCTACTTCTTGTTGTACTCATCTTTTTTGGATGGTTTAGAAACTATTAGACATGGGTATTGTGTTGCTAAACCTATTTCTATTTTTTGTGATAACACAAGTGCCATTAACTTATCTAAAAATCCTATTATGCACTCGAGAACTAATAATATTGCCATTAAGTTTCATTTTATGAGGGAAAAGGTTTTGGCTAATGAGGTAACAATGTAGTATGTTTCCACACAAGCACAAGTGGCAGATATTTTTACAAAGCCTTTGGCTAAAGAAGTTTTTGAAGGGATTCGTTCTTAGCTGGGAGTTGTCTCTAAATTGTTGCTCTCTTAAGATCCATCATTTGTTGAGGGGGAGCTTTTCAGCTCTCTAAGCAGCCTCGCACTGCTTCCCATGGCTTTGCTGCTTCATGTTATATTTGCAGTTGTTTCATTCTATTTGTTTTACCCTTTGTCCTTGTGACAAAAAGGGGAAGAAGTGATTTTTTGAGGTTTTAGATTCACCGATGGCTCTGGTGGCTCTGGTTTCAGATTGTTCCTTTGTTTCGGATGGCTCCAATGATGGCTTGGCTTTGACTTGTTTTTTTTTTTTGCCATCAAGGACAAAGCAGGAGTTTGTTGAGTTTATTTGTCCTTGATTTCATGTGCTTCAAATCATTCTTCAGTGCTTCATACTTTAGATCAGGTCATTCTGTTTGTTTGAATAGCTTGGCATGTTGATGACTTTGACAAGGCATCATTTCTCTACAAAACTATTCCTATTCTCTACGGTGGTCAAATTTGTGTTTGTGAAGCAAGTATTTTATATTCTTTACATTTTGTTTAAAGCCACATGCTTATGTTGACTTGACGTGGATAGTTGTTTTCTTCACTCACGTGGTTTGTGAGTTGGTAGCATTGAAATATTCTTTAGCATATTCGTTGGCTTCATTATGGTGTTGGGGTTGTCCAAGGATTTGAAGGCATTATTGTTATTTGATAATGATGTTTTGTTGACCTAAACTACAACGGATTTCAAATGTTATTGCATTCTATTCAAGTAACTTGTGGTAACAAGGAAAAGACAGTGTTGTTTTTGCTCAGCTGAACCCTATCTTCAGTCGTCGCCCTTGGAAGTTTGCAGATCTGTTTCTTTGGTTCGCCAACATGAAATGTTGGTTGGTTGCATACAAAACAGGTATTCTAGTTCGTTATTTTTCAGTTTACTCTGCTTCGAGCAGTTACGGTAAAAGATCTTTACTTGGCTTTTGTGATTCGTCCATCTTACTGTGAACCAGGTAAAACAATACCATTTTCTGTTCTCTTGTTACTTCTCCTTGTTTATCTGGTCGAAGTTGTTTTATCAAAGAGAAAGGATTCTTGGCAACTGTTTATTTTTAGTTAATGATATCTATTCTAAAACAAAAACAGTTTGTTTTTGGGTTTAACCCGAGTTTAACACTCTAGGGTTCTATTATTTTTTATATCATTTTTATTGAATCTGAAATGGCATTGTTTTGAAAAGCACACAGGAATTTGTTGTAAACCCTGCTTGGGTAATCGGAATATTTTGAAGGGTTTAGTTTTTTTTGTTACAAACCCTAGTCTATTGATACGGGTTCTTGAACGATATCACTGTTTTGTCTCTAAACTATAACTGTTTTGTATCTCTAAAAATGGTTGTGGGCCATTTATAAAGAGAGCTGTAAAAGAGAAAAAAATACACTTGAAAAAGGAGAGAGATGTTCAGTTGAAAGATAGAAAAATGAAGATGCACATTTACTGACTCTGGTTTCTAAAACAAAGATGCAGTTTTGTTTAAAATTTGTGAAAAACAAGTTGAGTTCATACATTGTATTTGAAATCATTGCATTATTTATTTTGTACAGTTGAGATTTTAATATTGCACACACAGTGCAATTATAAGGTCCTTACTTTACAAAATCTACATGTAAGAGATATTGGAAAAAGGTTTTGATATCCCTATTGAAGTTGGTGCTTTAGATTGTATCAAGGACTTTGTTAGTGCTCAGAACATTGTTGTACTTCATTTTTGAGATTACATTTTGGAGTGGTTTTTCTACCCTTGGAGGGTTTTCCACTCGGCATCTTTGTGTGTCTCTGTTATGTCATTTGCACAATATGTTCTTCTGTCTTTTATGCTGAAAATGTTTTAGGTACTCAAAATGCTTTGATATGTATCTTTGCTTAGTTTAATGTCCTCCAGTATTATTTGTTCAATTATTCTTCATGCTGGAAATGTATATCTGTTTACTCCTGAAAACGAAAGCATTTGTTTTGTATGCTTGTTCACTCTATCTTATATGAATATTAATGCTATGCTATAATCTGATGATGTTATCCATTTAAGTTCTTTTCTGTTTTTGCTGGTAAAAGTCTGAGTGTGTCCAGACAGCATTGTGTGTTATAATATACTTCATAAGATGACTTTTTGGATTGTCTTGTAAGAAATTTTGACAACCCTGATTCACCCCCCCACTCTCACTGTTGTTTCACTTCCAACATATATATATATATCAAATACGATCCTGTATTTGATTAGTACTTGACTCTGTTTTGAATTGTCGTTTGATTTTGACAGCAGATGATTGCTTGGGTGAACCATAAACAAGGTTATAAAATATGTAAGAATACATGTTAGCATAACATATTATTACATTGTTTGTTAAGCGACAGTAGGTATACAGTTAACTGATTTTAGTTAAACTGCTTTTTTCAAACTGCCCACTTCCATGCTTGTATAAATGCATCTGAGGCAGATCTAATAATGCATCTATCTTTACAGCCCTCCATATGGTATTAGAGCGCCAAGATCTTTATGTCTGTGAAATCGCGGTGAAGGAAGGTTGAACGTGAGGAGAGGATGAACCTGTAAGAAGCTAAAAAGAGGCACCATGCCATGTAAGTAATTAGATCGTAGTTGCATCTGGAGGATGAACCTGTAAGATGCTAGAAAGAGGCAACATGTCTGGAGGACCCAAGTTGGAGATGCATTCGCAAAATGTAGATTTGTTCTGAGAAATTTGGAGTCAATTCTAGAGCCCTGGCGAGCATATACATCATCCCATTCGAATTGTTCATCTTTCTATGTATCACTCTCCAACATTTAAGTCACTTATATGAAGGACTATACCGAACTGTGCAATAGATGGCACTGCTCTGTGGATAAATTTGGTGCTATTTCTTCAATTCTGGAGTGCAGACTCAGTCCTGCGGAGAGGAGATTTCTTTTGATTTTCTTCAAGAGTGTTGTTGCACTAGTGATTCAGGCTAATTCTGGTAAGTGCCTACTTTTATATATATATATATATATATGTTCACCAGTTCTACTCGTGGTATGCCACGATTTTTTTCTCCATTTTTGATATCAGACGTTTTATAGCAAAGGTGTTCTCAATAGTGGTTTTGATGGTATATGGTCATCTTTCTTGAAGGTAAGATAATTTAGATGGATACAATTTTTCACGAGTAAGAAAATTTGTTCTAAGATATTATTCATGCTTTGAAACAATGTAGGTTTGAAAGGGGGAAGTATTTCAAAATATTAATTTGGAGGAATAAGGTTAGTGTATTGCATATGATCAGGTATAGTTATAAAAGATTTTTTAATGATTCAAGCACTGCAAATATTCACATGGTCATTTGAAGTGACAGTTGAGGGACAATTAGTCATTTGCAACATATGAGATCATACTTTTTGTTGCATCTACTCTACTGGTTGGTTTATTGTTCTTATTCATTTTGTTAATGTTGATTAATGCCATATTATGGAGATTGTTAGTGATTGGTGATTTGTGGTTTAGAGATTCAGATTGGTGAGTCAGTTATCGATCATGGGCACACATATTATTTGTCTTGACTGAGTTTTTTGAGAGTGTCTACCTATGGTAGTTAAGGATATTGATGAAGATAATTACATGTCTCTATTGGAAGCCTTGAAGTATGGGTTTATCGATCAAGTGGTTGATCAAGAGTCTATTGTATCTATTACTCCTCTATCAAAGGTTGCAATACTTCCTCTAGTGCTATTTTTGGTGGATTAGTACTTTGAGCCATCACATTGGAGGCTGGTGATACAAAAGGATGGAGGAATTTGCATCATCCCAAGTCAACTTCTCACTTTAAGATGATTCTTTGTATGAGAAGCATTTTTTCTTTAATATATTTTTTTCTTTGCTAACAGATTTGAAGAATACATATATTGTGAAGACAAATTTTTGGAGACATGCAATAGATTTAGTCAAGAGCTTAGTATAGATGGTTGCCCATAGAGTTCATGAGACTATGATTGAGAATTATACCCTTATGAGGGTCAAGAGACAACTTGGAGGATGGTTGTCTAATAATTCGATGGCTATGATTCAGGAGTTCAAGGAAAGGAGAACTTAGGAACTCAGCTTGGAGCTACACCTTTATGAAGGTCACTAGGTAACTTGGTGGAGTTCCACTTGATTCAGGATATATTCTTCAAATAAATATCTTCACAAAAAGTATATATAGTCTCTAAATAGCAAGTTTTGTTATGTAAGCCTTAAAGGGGGGTCCTTTGGCAAAGTGAATTTCAAGTTTTCAAGCGTACATTTTTAGGAACAATATAATAAGGGGGAATATTAAAGAATAACATATTATTACATTTTTTGGTAAGTGGCAACATGTATACAGTTAAATGATTTCAATTAAACTACTTTGTTCAAACTGTCCACTTTTGTTCTTGCATAAATGCATTTGTTGTAGATCTACTAATGCATTAAGCTTTACAACCCTTCAATATACACACAAATTTATATGTGTATATTTATTCTTATAACAAAAATCTTATCTTAAGGATTCATATTTCAAGAATCTATGTTTGATTATATTTTATGATAACTATAGATATGGTGATATTCAAGACGTGAATTTTAGACACTATGTCTAGAAATATTTTGTGAAATCAACTTGTCGATATCCAAGTTAGGGAAAGATGTGTGTGAACATAATAACCACATAAGATTATGTGTTTTTATATTTTATTAAACTTTGGCCAAAGTAATGCAAAATTACCACTTGTATTATGGGTTCACCATGTCTAAAGCTACAAACTAATAAAATGTACCATGCATAGATAGAGGGTATATAGAATTTGTATGATAGATAATTTTCATTAATACACATCACTAGTTGTTAGATGGCTTGATGACCTAGGATTTTCTCAATTTTATACTCATGAAGGGTAGAACCACTTCTAGTAAGAAGGTGTGTGGAGGACCAATAATTTATGGTTGGATGAAAAACACTCAGGTAATGCTCTTTGTCTTGCAGTTAAACACCAAAGACTTGGATTATAAGAGACAAAATATTTATTCCACTTGTTATTATTTTTTAATAATATATTTATTGTTTGTTTGAGATTAGATATGTAATTGAACTTATGTATTATGAGGATTTATTATTATAATGTAACAAGAATATTACATATAATTCTTATATTAAAATGATGTGAAAATTGATCAAATGAAATTATCTATTAATGTTTATTACAACTATCAAAGGCTATAATGATATTTTGCATTATATTCTTCAAATAAAAATTGTGTAATATATTTATTTAGATATTAAATACTAGAAAAAATGTATTTTGAATGGTACAAACCATTTGAGTTTGTTACACACTTTATACCCCTATCATACATTTGAGTATTTTTAGATCATGGGATTGAGTGTATGGACAATAAAATAGCCCAAGAAATGTATTAAAATCATGACCTAGGGATGGTCCATCAATCATTGGGATCTACAACAATAATTGAGACATTAGTGAGCACTAATTTATTTTCTTTAAATCAATACCAATATATTAAAGAATGATTTTTAGATGCTATTATATCAAATATGATGGTTTTTAAGTGTAAAAAATGCATTAATGGAATTTTTCAATTATCCCACAACTGGGTAGGGTTTTTTTGCATTTGAACAATGGATTTTAGTCTTGGAATGTTAGGGAAGGAAATTCCAACAAGTGTGTTAGGAAGGTCTATGAAAAAATCTTGAAAAGGAAAGGTACCAAGCTATAGGTTTTGGTGTTTTGGGTAGGGCTTAACCTGGTCCAAAAATAGGGAACAAATAGATTTCCTACTCCAAAATAATTTACAATAATTTTGAAAGGGATTGGTGGAGTTTCAAGGTTGGAAGGAATGAGGTACTTGGATAAGGGATGCCCAAAAGTCCAAATCTATAAGGCTTAAATTTTTTTGGGTTGGAATATAGTGAGGTTTCAAAGAATCATGGAATTGGAGATAGAGAGGAATGAATTAAAACCTCAAAAATTCTATTAATTTAAGAATGAAATCATGACATCATCATATCAAGGCTGTTAACATCAATATGATATTTATAGAGGGCTAATATCTACATGACATCATTTAGATAGAGCTTATTAGATGAAGGTATAAAGGAATTAGAAACTCTAAAACTCTAACAAAAGGGACTTACAAGAAAAGTGAATATTCAAGATGTTAGGATTGAAAGAGATGGAAATCTATGAAATTCTAAAAGAGAAATTTTGGGAAATATGTAGGGGGAAAGACAAGGTGTCAAACATTTCGTGAAGGCATGACCAAGGAAATGAGTCCAACAAGGATAGAAGAGTTTGAAACTCTAAAAGATTAACAACACTTGGGAAATTTTTGACAGAACAAAATGGATTCTTATGGGTTGGAGGAAATAGAGATAAAAAGGAATAGGTTTGAAAGGATGAGATGATGAGGAACTCTAAAAGTTTGACAAACTGATAATGTCAATATGACAAGATCACATCAATAATACTATCATTATATTGATTTCATCAAGGTATTGATATCAACATGACATCAGAATGGATCAAAATCAAAGTTTTTGTTGGAAAATATGCCTCAACTTGCTGGCTTGAACCTCTATTAAGGACTTGATGAATTTATTCTCCATACCGCAAATTCATTCCTTCTCTTTGGTGGTAGCATGATGAACCTTGGCTTCATTGGTAGAATGATCACATATCAGTGAGTGATAATGTGTTGTCTCACCGATATGCTGATATGTGATAAAAGCTCTGTCAGTGTGACTTAGAGTCATCAGTGGAACTCTTCACTGAGCTACGCCAATGAAATGATGGAAAATGGAAATGTTTTGGACTTCGACGGAAGTGGGGACCATAGCATAATGTACCGAGGGGATCTTGATCTACGGTTTTGATTTGACTAATCCAACAGTGCTCATTTTATTTTACGCTCAGTTGAGGTGAGTACCAAAAAACTCTTTTGAACCGAGCAGAATTGTCTGACTGTTTAACGCTTGGTGGCATGCGAGGTGTGCAGGCTTCAAAAACATGTCATTGTTTTAGAGAAACTTATTGGGAATATTGTAGATGCTTTTTTGATTCCCCGAAATTAGCACAAGATGTGTACGTGTGTCTTGGTGGACTCTAGTGGTCTAGCGATCGAACAGTTATCGCCATACCATGGTAGCCATTAGGCCATGCCACGGTAGCATGATACGAGAAGCTTGGGGCATAGTTGACCATTTTGATAGTCAAAGCGATGGACGAATGGAGTGATGACATGTGTCACGATCTCATTCGTTGATTTTACATCATTGTTGTAAATCAACTGTTATTGGTTGAATGTTTAAATCTGTGAAAGCAATATGTGCATTAACTATAAGATCTAATTTGGCGGTTGACATAATCCAAATCTAGGTAATTCTTTGTAACATAATTAAATGCTTGGGCAGCTCGATGCGTGATTGCAAGGCGATCTGATTAGAGATCTAGTAGCTTGTCGGTGAAGTATGGAATTAAATTGGCTCCCCCTTTGGTTGTTGAAGTGAGATAGTCATAGAGACTAAGGTGATGGTGAGAGTTGTGATTCATTGTATGCGGTAACAACATTGGAGTAGCGAGCAGGTTCTAACTGAATTTTGTTGTTGTGAGCTAAATATCAAAGAGTGAATTCTATAACTTTGTATGTAATCTATTTATTGTAATACAAAGTTACTTTGCTTGGTGTGGTGGGATTTTCTCCCACAAGGGTTTTTCCATGTATATCTGGTGTTATCTCTTTGTATGTTTTATTTTTGTTGCTTGTCTTAATGTGTATGTGCATCTCAAATGTAGGAAAGTTTTAAATAAAGGTTTTTTGCACTTCTCCTCTATGGTTTGAGCATTAGGAAAGCGTATTTCACACCTCTGCTTTTCCTTTCAAGTGGTATCAAAGCCTGACCAGTTGTGTTATCCTTGTTAGTAGTGCTGGATTTTTGTGCTAACCTTGTTTCAGTGGGAGTCTTGCAAAGGGAGAACCAGTTACTGAGTCTACTATTTGAGATGGCGAGTACTTTAGGTAGAGAGAAAATTGAAAAATTCAATGGCAACAATTTTGAGCTGTGGAAACTCAAAATGGAAGACTTGTTAGTGGATAGAGACCTTTGGATTTTTGTGTCTAGAACAATGCCACAATGTATGAAACAAGAATATTGGGATCTTATAGATAGAAAAGCTAGAGGCTTGATAAGACTTTTTCTAGATGATTTTGTACTCCTGGATGTTCATGAGGAGAAGACTACAACTTCATTATGGAAAAAACTTGGTGATATTTATCAGGGAAAGTCTCTAGTGAATAAGTTATTCTTGAGGAAAAATTTGTACTCCTTGAAGATGGAAGAAGGTGCATCTGTTGCAGACCATCTAAACTCGTTTAATATGATTGTTGTTTAGTTTGCATTGGTGGGTGTGAAGATAGAGGAGGAGGATCGTTGCATGCTTATGTTATGTTCCTTACCTGACACTTGGAATCGCGTGGTAATGGCTATTGGAAGTACAAAAACTACTTTTAAGATGGAAGATGTGGTTGCCTTGCTATTGTTAGAAGAAATACGAAGGAAGTCTTCGGAGATGGCCAAAGAGGATCTTTTTGTTCAGGGTAGATCGAAGGAGAAAGGTAAGAAGAAGGATAAGAAGTCTAAATCCAAATATAAAGGGAGATCAAAGTCTCCTGGTAAAAATTCCAAGGTGAAATGTTGGAACTGTGGGCAGCCTGGTCATATTCGAAAGGATTTCAAGGAGAAGAAGAAGAATAATAATAATAACTCTTCTGACAATGACTCTTCTCAGAGTGATGCAGATGCTTTCATTACAGCCTTGGCAACTCAGGCATCAGATGATGTCTGGCTAATTCACTCAAGTGCATCTTTCCATATGATGTCTCATAGAGAGTGGTTCACTAAATATGAAAAGTATGATGGTGGAAAGGTGTACCTAGCGAGTGACTCAACTCTGGAGATTGTTGGTTGTGGAAGAGTAAAAATACAATTCCCTGATGGAAGAAACAAAGGGATTAGTGATGTACTACACATACTAGGTTTGGCTCGTAATTAAATTTATGTTAGTAATTTGAATGATGTTGGTGTGGAAGTTTCTTTCTCAAGTAAAGGATGTAAGATGACTAGATGCACAATGGTGTTGGCTAAGGGTGTATGAATTGGCACTCTATACAAGCTGGATGCACATGTTGTTCAATGTAACAATGTCTCTGAAAAGTCAGGCAAAGCTGTTCATGCAAAGGAGAAGATTGTCGCTCTTGTGAGTGCGAATTCCTTGGAGGTGAAACTCCCAGCAGAGAAGACCATGATGTCACATCATAGACTCGGCCACATAGGTGAGAAAGGTTTAAAAACCTTGAAAAATAAAAATCTTGTTGAAGGGCTTGTTAATTGTAATCTTGAATTCAATTTTTGTGAACATTGCATTTATGGAAAGAAACATCGTGTTTCATTTTATTTGAGTCCTCATAAATCTTCTAGTGTACTAGATTATGTTCATTATGATGTATTTGGTCTAGTGAATGTTCCTTCGTTATCAAAATATAGATTTTATGTTTCTTTTATTAATGATTATTTGAGAAGGGCATTTATAAACTTTCTTAAGAGTAAATCAAAAGTGTTCAATCAATTTAAAGAATTTAAAACTTTGTAGAAAATCAGACTGGAAGGAAAATCGAATGTTTGAGGATGGATAATGGTGGTGAGTTTTGTTCTGTAAATTTTGAAAGGTACTACAAAGAACATGGGATTAAAAGGCATAAAGTTACACCTTATACTCCACAACAGAATGGAGTTGCTAAAAGTTTGAACGTGACGCGAATGGAAAAGGCAAGAAGTATTTTGAGTAGTGATAGTCTGGAGTAGAATTTTTGGGCTAAGGTTGTGGCTACATCATGTTACCTGGTAAATCATTCACCTTGCTCTTCTCTTGTTGACAAACCACCTTTGGAAGTGTGGTCTAGTAAGAAGCCCTCTCTGAGACATATTCGTGTGTTTGGCTGTGAGGGATATGCATATGTGTCGAATAATAAAATATCTAAGTTGGAAAACAAGGTTGTTAAATGTATCTTCATCGGCTATGGCATTGGTGTGAAAGGATACAAGCTCTGGAATCCTGATACTGAGAATGTTTTGTATAACAAAAGTGTAATATTTTGTGAGCTGAAGCCTTCAACTGTTGATCCACAACTAGAGATAGATCAAAGGGAAAAGAAGAATGATGTAGTTGACATTCCTCAAAATCTAGAAAAAGAGGAACTACATGGTGTACCTGAAACTGAGGAGAGCTCTAGCAGCTCTAAGAGTTCTAAAGAAGAAGAACCACAACCTCAACCAGTGAGAAGGTCTACACATGAAAGACATCAACCTCATAGGTATGGATTCTCTATGTTAGATTTGAACTATGCCTGTGCTTTAATTACCCGCACTGATGAGCCTAGGACTTTGAAAGAGGCGATTAATATGTCTAATTCAAATTCCTAGTTGGAAGCCATGAATGAAGAAATGGAATCATTGAAGAAGAATAAAACCTAGGATTTGCTGCCTTTTTCCTGAAGGGTGAAAGCCTATTGGCTGTAAATGGGTAATTAATAAGAAGACTGGTCTAAATGGCAGTGCTAAAAATTATAAAGCAAGGTTGGTTGCAAAGGGATATTCCTAGGTAGAGGGAATTGATTATGGAGATTTTTTTCCCCTTTAGCTAAGCTGACATCTATCAAATTTATGTTGTCACTTGCAGCAGATAGATGTGAAAATAGTGTTTCTTCATAGAGAGGTGGAAGAATAAATTTATATGTCCCAGCTTGAGTACTTCATTGAAAAAGGTAAAGAAAGTCTCGTCTGCAAGTTAAAGAAATCTTTGTATGGTTTGAAACAATCGCCTAGAATGTGGTACAAATTTTTTGACATCTTTGTGTTGTCAATGGGATTTGTGAGATCAAAATATGATCATTGTGTGTATTATAAATATGAAAATGATCATGTGCTTATTATTACATTGTTTATGGATGATATGTTGTTCATAGGAAATAGTAAGACTATGATTTCTGATCTTAAGTCTCAGTTGTCTACAAAGTTCGAAATGAAAGATCTTGGTGCAGCAAGGTATATTCTGGGGATGGAAATAACTAGGGAGAGAATAAACATAAGGCTTTGGGTTAGTGAGAGTAAGTATATTAACACTATTCTAGAGAGATTCGATATGAATGATTGCAAGCAGTTAGTTGTTCCAATTTTGCAGGGAACAAAGCTATTTGTTCAAGACTATCCAAACTCTACTACTGAGATGGAGGAAATGACTAGGATGCCTTATGAAAGTGTTGTTGGTAGTTTAATGTATGTGATGGTCTGTACAAGGCCAGAAATTTCCCAAGAAGTGGGAGTACTTAGTCGATTTATGGAAAATCTAGGAATGACACATTGGGATACTGTGAAAAGAGTGTTTAGATATCTAAGGGGTACTTCAGAATATGCTTTGTGTTACCATGGAAATTTGGTGGGTTCACAGAGGACTCTCAACATTCGTAGATATGTGGATTCTGATTGGGTAGGGGAAATTGACAGCAGAAGGTCCACTAGTGGATATACTCTCATGTTAAATGGTAGTGCAATCAGTTGGATGAGCAAGCGATAGGCTGTAGTCACTTTTTTCTACTACGGAGGAAGAATACATGGCAGCAACGCACGCCTATAAAGAATTTGTTTGGCTTGTTCATTTATGTTCTGATATTTTTTTTGATGCATGAAAGATTAGTATTTCATGTGATAGTCAGAGTGCAATTTGTTTGGCGAAAAAACCAACTTTCCATGTCAGGATGAAACATATCGATGTGCAGTATCACTTTGTTTGAGATATGGTGGAGGATGGAAAGGTTTATTTAGAAAAGGTGGATACTTTGAAGAATGTTTTTGATGTTTTGACAAAGCTAGTGAGCACAAACAAGTTCAGATGGTGTGCAAGTTCTATGGGCCTTGGGGCCTATGATCGTTAGTAAATTTAAAGTCTGGAGCAAGCCAGTAAGTCTTCATCAAGTGGGAAATTGTTGGAAAATGTGCCTTAACTTGTTGGCTTGAACCTCTATTAAGTACTTGACGAATTTACTCTCCATACCATGAAGTCCTTCCTTCTCTTTGGCGGTATCATGATGAACCTTGGCTTCATCGGTAGAATGATCGCATATCGGTGAGTGACAATGTGTTGTCTCACCGATATGCCGATATGTGATAAAATATTTATTGGTGTGACTTGGGGTCATCGATGGAACACTTCACCGGGCTATGTCAATGGACCAATGGCAAATGGAAGTGTTTTGGACTTTGACGGTAGTGGGGATCACAACATAGTGTACTGAGGGGATCTTGAACTACGGTTGCGATTTGACCAATCCAATGGTGCTTGTTTTATTCCACACTTAGTTGAGGTAAGTATCGATGAACTCTTGTGAACCGAGTGGAATTTTTTGAGTGTTTAACACTTAGCGGCATGTGAGGTGTGCAAGCTTCAAACATGTGTCGTTGTTTCAGAGAAATTTATTGGGAATATTGTAGATGCTTTTTTGATTCCCCAAAATTTGCACAAGATGTGTACGTGTGTCTTTGTGGACTTTGGTGATCGAACGGTTATCGCCATACCATAGTGGCCGTTAGGCCATGCCATGGTAGCATGGTAGGAGAAGCTCGGGGCATAGTTGACCATTTCGATAGTCAAAGCGATGGATGAATGGCGTGACGACACATGGTGGGATCTCATTCGTTGATTTTACATCACTGTTGTAAATCAACTGTTATTGTTCTAATGTTTAAATTTGTGAAAGTGATATGTGCATTAACCATAAGTTCTGATTTGGCTATTCAAAAAATCCAAATATAGGTAATTCTCTGTAACAAAACTAAATGCTTGGGTGGCCTGATGCATGATTGCAGGGTGATCTGATCAGAGATCTAGTAGCTTGTCAGTGACGTATGGAATTAAATTGGCTCCCCCTTTGGTTGTTGAAGCAAGATAGGCATAGAGACTAAGGTGACAGTGAGAGCTGTGATTCATTGTATGCGGTAATAGCATTGGAATAGTGAGGGGGTTCGAATTGAAGTCTGATGTTGTGAGCTAACTATCAGAGAGTGAAGTCTGTCACTTTGTATGTAATTTTTTTAATGTAATACAAAGTTACTTTTCTTGGTGGGGTAGTTTTTTCTCTCTTAAGGGTTTTCCCACGTATATCTGGTGTTATCTTTGTGTATGTTTTATTTCTATTGCTCTTGTCTTACTGTGTATGTGCATATCAAACATAAGAAAGTTTTAGATAAAGTTTTTTCGCACTTGACCTATGTGGTTTTAGCATTAGGAAAGTGTATTCCGCACCTCTTCTTTTCCTTTTAGTTTTCGGTGGGGCTTTAAATGCTACCAAGTTAAGTAATGATTAAAATTATAACTCTAAAAGACTTAGCTTATTTTTTAAAGTGAAAGTAGAGGATTTTTGGCCTTTGGTGATAATCACAAGGGGTACTTAAAAAATTAATGGATAAAAGTCCAAATCCAAAGGATTTAATTTTTTTGAAGTGATAGATATCAAGGAATTAGGGATGGAAAAAGAGGTATGAACTTATAGCAAACCCTAAAATTTTGAAAGGTCGATAAACTCAACACTTAGCTAATTTTGGAAGGATTAGAGTCAGATATTGGGATCAATAGGGGTGGCATGAGGGTATGAGTAACCTCAAAACGATGAAACTTTGAAAAACATAAATTAATTAGGAAAAATGCTAGGAAGAGCGCAAACTTAAAATTTTATGGCTCTTGTACATTTTTGGACACTTGGGGACCCATTTAAGATGTCTTAGATAAATTGTAAATAATGGGTAAGAAGAGGCATAAAATGGCAACAGATACACATGGATACATGCCCAAAATATTAAATAATATTATTTGGGTGGACGATAACCCTTTTCGATAAGTTGCATAATCAAATCCAACATTAATCGAACTTTTGGGTCATGTTGGGAGGTAGGTGAGGTGAATAGTGTAAGAAAGTAGGTGAGGTGAGCTAAGGATATTATATGACTCATACCATTGGTCAGAAGTTATGGATTTGGCATTTGAAGTCAAGGAATCAAGATATGAGTAGAAGGGGTGTCAATAAGGAAAAGTGCAAAAATCTAGAAAAACAAGGTAAAAGTGTGGGGTTCATAGATTAGGGAAAAGGGAATTATAATTGAGTAAGGGTAAGTGTAAAATTATAGTACTGAATGAAAAGAGAAGTATTGGGAAGTCAAGGTTTGTGAGATAGGTATGCTAGTAATATGAAGTCCAATGATCCAATAAGAGATAATGAAAGAAAAGGTTGGATGAAAGATATGTTAGGATAGAAAAGATTGAAAATCCAATACAAACCAATAAAAAGAACTAGATTTAGACAAGAACATGTACCTAGACTAATAATAACCTAACAATACTTAGAGATCAAATGAATCATATATCTAAACTAATCATCTCTATAATTTTTAAATTTTATTCTTCCAATAAAAGGGAATTACCCCATGTGCAACAAATTTATTTAAAAATATTAATCTCACAAAATAAAAACTAGAGCATCATCACTAATGAAAGTATAAAAGTAATATTGCATACACACACAAATTGTCATTACACATAAAAACACATTTAAATCCAAAAGGAATTCTTAAATCCCTTTAACCTACTAGTGATGTGTCCCATCAAAATCTATATGTGTGGTCACTATGGCGTACTTGAGAAATAAATTCCACAAAAAAAGAACCATCTAATAATGTGGGCTAATTATTTTAAACATACAATCTCAATGAAAAGATATTCCAATTAGTAATCCATAACAAAACATAATACTTAGTTCTTATTTTTCATTATACAATGAAAGCATGATATTTGACCCAAGAAAACAAAAAGAAAAAAAAAGCTTTAAAATGATTTCATATTGCCTCTTCACGTTTCTCTCCTTCATCTCTAAGTTTTCAGCAGAATAAATCATTCCCTTTGTAGAAGCTTAGCATACCATTTGTTGCTCTTATCTGTTATTAGTTATAGTTGAATTGTGATGGTATCAAATAAAAAAATATTATCATCTGATTGGGGGCCTATGATAGTTGAGGTTTTTTTGTTCTTATTTTTGTTTCTGGGGTTGTTTCATCTTCATGGGAATCGTAAAACCATAAATATAAGTGGTTTTCGAACCAAAACTAGATCAATTATAGCTCATTCCATCATATATTTTGGTTGTATATCCTTGTTTATTATTATTATTATTATTATTATTATTATTATTATAGGAGCACATATATATGCTACCAAATCATATATATTCTTTATAGCTTCCTCACCATTGCAAGGGTTTTTATCTTTTTTTTTTAAACTAGTTTTATGTCTTTTGGGTATTTATTATTTTTTGGAAGGAAATAGTAATGGATCCTAGTTATAGAGACAAATAATATTGTTTATGGATATGTTTTTGATAGAGGAAAAAACGGATTTTATAGGGACCCAAAACCACAAAGTTTACAAGCCAAGAAAAGATAGATCAAAATAAAATCTCGAACAAGAAAGGCTATAATTTATAGATAAACAAAAAAGACCAACAACCAGCAACAAAAAACCATTAAAAGGACAGCAAAAGACCAACCAAAACATAACCAAGCCTAACCCAGAGACTTCAAGGTCACAGCCACTTCCATTTCCAGGATGTCCATATCTTGGGCCACCATCCTAAGATCCTAGGTCTCCAAAGGTGCAACGTCCTTTATTTTCTTCATATTGGCCCTAGTTCTCTTTGAAGGTCCCAAATCTCCAGCTTTGTTTTTGTTTTTGTTCTTCTCAGCATCCAGATCCGCAATTAAGAGTCCCAGTTGAGTGATGTCTATTTTTTCCACCAAAGCTCTTAGGGAAATAGAGTTATTCTTAACAATTATGTGATTGTGTTAAACAGTGGCCTTCAGAGCTTCCTTGATTTTGTCAACCTCTCTTCCCAGGATCTCCCCATCCTTCTTAAGGTTTTTGGTAAATTCCACCTCTTCTTGGATGTAGTCCACCATATCCATCTTCTTTTCCATCATCCACAAAGGCTCGGTCAGGTTCTTCTTTGCCATCTTGGTTTCCAGAATTTCCAATTTGCTAGTCAGGGCTCTGTTTTTCAAGTTTAGGTCCTTAATTTCATGAAAATCCCCCTTCAGAATTTTGAAATTTTTAATTGCTCTGTTTCTGGTCAAAGATAAAATATTGCCACGAAAGTCCCTATCAAGTTAAAAAGTTGGGTCATTAGGGTTTAGGTCCACATGAGGGTAGGGCCTTTCATCTCTGCCAACAAACTGGAAAGAGGCAGAAGAGAAAGATTTTTTAACAGGTTCTACAATGTTATCATCTGAAGAGTCCTCCGAGTAGGACACCAATTTATTCATAAGAGGTTCTTCCCTACTTTTTTCCTTCGACACATAATCTTCAAGAGGAAGTTTTTGAAGAAACTCTTTTTTGTTTGAAGGCTTAGCAGTAGGAGCATTCTTTTTTTTTTTCTAGGTGGAGGAGTAATCTATTCCACCTAGTCCGGGTCCAAACGCTTGACATCCTCAGGTGAGCTTGACTCAGTGTCATAACCCTCTAAGCCAGAGGTAGAGATGGGGTTAGAAACTATCGGCATGCTTTTGAAGTGCTCATAAATGAGCTAAATTAGGTTGGCATGCAAGACCAGATTCTTATCAGGATTTTTCCTATTCTCCTTAATGTTATAATTCAAGGAGCATAACAGGTAATAAGGGAAAGAAACCCTAACTAAATATCTAAAATGGTTGAGTAAAATGAAATGATACCTGTATACTCTTGTAAATCTCACGTCCAGCGTAACGTACTCCATTAAGACTCTGAGAACCTCCCTCCAAATTTTCTTTATCCTACTCGAATCAAAATAGCTATTAGAGACTTTAACAAATCTAGTATTTTCCTCCATCATCTTCAGATAACCGATCAAAGATTCATCCAAGAATTTCATGTCCCGATAAAATTTCACACCATCCATAGGGAGGCCAGTAACTTCTCCAATAAGTGCCTCATACACAATCACCTTCCTGCCAAATAAAGTGATCTCACCTTTATTCCAGTGCTTTGCAAAGTAATCCGTAGCTCTTAGTTCAAGCCCATGAACTCTTTCAATGAACGATTGCAGCCCTCCCTTCTCAATTTTCTTCCACACCTTTGAATTTTCTTTATTCTTAGTGCACATAGTAGGCTCAACTCTTTTCCTGGTTCCTCCCATTGTCGACATAATTTTACCCTAAATACCCACTCCAAGAAAATACAGACTTAAGAGAGTGCAGCGAAACCAAAGCACCCACAAAATGTGCGAACTCAACCCATCAGTCATATTCATTACGATTCTTCCAACAAATATTATAATATCACAGTACTTGGCACCTTTCCCTTTAATCATATTTATATTTGACTTCTCTCCCATGAGTGTAATCATAGTTGATAAGGGCCCTGACATTAGCAGGTAAATCTTGGAAATTCTACCATGTCACCTTTCTATTCTGTCTTATTCCCTCATTGGAAAATAAGTCCGCCACTCCATTCCCTTCCCTATAGATATGGGAAATTTTAACTTTCTCAAACTTAGATAAAGTGACCCTAGTCTCATCAATCCAATACTTAATAGTCTACAATGGGGGGGAAACACCAATGAGGCAATCAATGATGTTCTTGGAGTTGCCCTCAATCCAAATGCTCTTACAGTTCAAACTATAAGCCAAATTTATTATATGGTAGGATCCTAAAGCTTCAGCTAGATTATTGGTTTGCTTCCCTAAAGAAACAATGACCGCATCAATAAACATACCTTTATCATCACGTAACACACCTCTACTCCCAGCTAATCCTAGATTCCCTTTCGCTGCCATGTCAAAATTAGCTTTAATCCAACCCCTAGGAGGGTGATACCACAAGACACCATCCTAATTATTTTTTGAAGGTTTAGAAGCTAGGGACACATCACCTTTAATCTCCCAAGATTTGGCCATTTCAGAGTCATAAGTTGAACACACTGCAGGTTCCATCACCACCTCCTGAAGAGGAGCCAAATTAAATTTTTCCCCAATGAGTCTAAATTTTTTATCAAACACGAGTTTCTCTGAAGATTCCTTATTCCTAAACACTTTGTTGTTTCTCTCCTTCCAAACCCCCCAGACAACATAAGGACAAGTCAAGGACCATAGCTTGCGAATATGCGGATTAGAGGATGGGGCCACACACTGAATAAAATGATCCTTAATAGTACCAGGCAACACCTGGGAGATTCTCCATAGAGAGTAGAACCTATCCCATATAGATTTCACAAAGGTACAATGAATAAACAAATGATTAGCCATTTCCACTGCACACTTACAAAGGTAGCATCAGTTAGGGATCTGAAATCCCCTCTTGGAAAGATTGTCCACTGTAAGCACCTTATTCTGAAGAAGGATCCAAAAGAAAATGTTAACCTTCGGGGCCAAGTAGCTTAACAAAGATTTGTCCCAAAAAGGGGGAGGGCCAAGAGAAAAAGATAGCAAAGAGACAATCGATGAAACATTGAAGTTTCCTGACGAACAAGCCGTCCAAACCAAGATGTCCTCCTAAAAATTCAAGTCCAATCTGAAAGCCATAAGGGAGGATTGGATAGGGGCAAGATCCATACTTATCTGACAAAGATTCACGCAACATCCATTCCTCCAGTAATCTTTAACTAGGGATCCAAAAGTAGTCTTACAAATGTCTGCCTATTTTTGAAACTATCAAAAGAAACCAAATTTTCCCTCAAAAGCCATCTATCCTCCTAGAACCTCGCAAGATTTCCTCTTATTATACTCCATCCAAAACCTAGATGAGGTAATTTACTGCCTTTTAAGATATCATTCCAGAGAGTCGAACCCTTGGGTAGACATTGAGACTCTAGCAAAGAATTAAGAGACCCAATGTTAGCTAGACATTTACTTTTTATGATTTTCTTCCATTTCCCAGTTGAGGAGAAAACTCTCTAGATCTGTTTTGCAAGGAGAGATTTATTAATAGTTTTGATTCTTCGGAGGCCCAAACCCCTAAGCTTCTTTGGTCTGCAAACCAAGTCCCAATCAATGAGGTGGATTTGCCTCCTTTCTTCAACTCCAGACCAAAGAAAATGTTTTTGGATTTTTTCAATAGCATCTGCATACTTGAGAGGAATATTGAAAAGACACAAAGCATAGATAGGAAGGCTCTGAAGAGTGGCTTTGAGGAGTTGAATCTTAGCAACTTGACTAAGAAGGGCTCCCTTCCAACTGGCCAACTTTTTGTTGAATCTGTCCACCAAGGAATTCCAGAAAGAGTCAGAGGGCTTAAGGCCCAAGGTAAATCCCAAGTAAATTGAAGGAAGAACCTCCACTCTGCACCCAAAAATGTTAGCAATCTTGTTTTGTCTTCTAACCGGAGTATTGAAGAAAAAAAGAGAACTTTTTTGAATATTGATTTTTTGACCAGAAACTCCCTCATAGTCATCCAGAACTTTTTTAAGAGTTTTAGCTTCAGCCACTATAGATCTTCCCATCAAAATAGTATCATCAACAAACTGTTGATGGGAGCCAACAAGATTGCTAGATGAAGGGCATAACCCCAACAAAGCACCTTGAACCACCAATCTATTCAGATTCCTCCCAAGGCATTCAACCATTATGTTGTTCTAGAGCCTGTAATCTAAAAGAGTAAAAAGAATAGGTCTTTAGCAAGTGAAACTTGTAGCACTCTAGTTAGTACTTTTTAATAAGATTTATTTTTGAAGACTTATTGTTTCAAACAATTTAGTTAAAATGAACTTGTTGCACAAAGGATTAACACAAAAATCATGAATAATGAAATTAAAAAATAAAAATAAATAAAATTGATAGGGTGAAGGATACATACTATTTAGGTGATGAAAAACACAAGCAAAATTTTATGTAGATGACATATTGTGTAGGAACTAAAACACAATAATCTATAAAATAAGTTTACATACAATGAATTTTTGAAAAATAGATCAATCATACAAAAAAAAAATGATTCTTGCAAGAATAAAAACTAAAAAGTTAGTAGAACAAATCCAATCCAAAAACTAAAAATAAAACACAAAAAATAAAGAAAAGTAAAAGTAAGATGTAAAAAATATAGAGAATTATATGATTTTCTAATAGGAATAAAGGTGATAATATATGTGGTAGAGGTGATAAATAATGGGGGAAATTAGTCATCAAAACAAACAATAATATATTCAATGGATAATAATTTGACCAAAACCTATAGAAACACAAGTTGAATTGTAAGAAAAAATGTTAGGTAATACTAATCTATGTTAAATCTTCCGAGACACACATCAAAAAGATAGTGCGGCAATGTAAAAAGTATCCCTTTTACTTTTTCTTGCTTGTTTCAGCCCTCCTTGTTAAACGGAGCTTAATGTTACCTTGATTGAGTGGTGTAATGTGTTTGACATATTCACATTAGGTCTTGGATCTTTGTGAACTAATGAACTTAATTCTACCTTATTTAAGGTGTTGTAAAGTTTTGTAACCCACTTTCACACTTTTCTATAGTTGTCATTAATAATTAGGCTTCTTTATGCTCTAATTAGCCTTATTTTGTATCCATAAGCTTCATTTAATGCATCTTTTCGAGGATGATCCTGACACAAATCAACATCCAATCATAATTCAGGTATTTCTATCTTGTTTGGGCTAGATTTGGTGGTCTAGGACTCATACATTGCCTTGGGCATATGGGTCCCACCTAGGGTTTTGGGTCCCGATCTAGATTTTACACCTTTCTAAGCATTTTTGAAAATTGTCCCATTATTCATGCCTAGTGGGACTCATATGCCACCTTGGGCATATGATTCCCATGTGGCCCAAAATCAAAATTAATTCAAAATCTTAGCAGGATTCTATCCTCCTAGATCTGATGTCGGCTTGTAGTGTAGTAATTTCAGGATTTTTTGCATAAATAAGTATAAATGTATGGTTATCTCATTCATTTTCATCCTAACACCCCAAGATTTTAAGTATTCATGCATTATAGTAAATTTATGATCAAGGAAGCATTCAAGAGTCTACAAGAGTCTACAAGAGATTTCAAGAGTTTTGAAGAGCAGATTATCAATCATTTTAGAGCATTATTCAAGTATCAAGCATCATTTCAAAGTCTTCATGCATCATGTTTATTTTAAAGCTAACAATAATGATGTGGGGTTTCATGATTCAAACTAGCATTTCATTCAAGATCCATCCTATTCAAGCAAGAGTGAAGATCTACATCTATTGGAGCCATCTCACACATGTTTGCAACACTTTATTGCTAGGGTTTGGTGAGTTTCAACATCATATTTTCTTCATTCATCATCCTCCATTCATATTTCATTTTATTTCAAGGTTTGATTACCAAAATGGGGTTTGACCAAGGAAAACCCCCTTCCACTGAAAAAATAGCATTTTCCCCTCTCTTTAGTGTGTGATTTGTAGGTCTAGGTTGAAGACACATTGAAGAGAAAGTTGGGAAAAATTTATCAAAGTGTTCAAAGTTGTCAAAGTTGTCACCTTGCATTGGAGACACTTGGAAGACTTCTACAGGTTGCAAATCAGGGTTTCCTATCCGGAAATGAATTGGGAAGCATAGAGAAGACCTTGAAGACCAAATTCAAACTTTGAAGTTTCAGAAAACCCTAACTGGATTGATACACATGTTCTAGCGTATGAGTCCCAGTTTAGGTCAATTTTTAGGTTTTTTCAATTTCGGACACCCATTTTCCAGATTCTTGTTTCTGTACAGAAAACTAAATTTGGGATTGATTTGCCCAGCCTAGCATATGAGTCCCAATCGGCATTAAAGTCACTATTTTTAAGCATTTTAGAGCTCCATCTAGTCATCTTCAAATTTCTAAGTGCACACATTTCATCTTCTAGCTTTACATTATGTTTTACATGTATTTCTAGGACATTTAGTAAAAGATTGCATCATATTAGGGTTAAGGGTTACATCTTGCATTGCATTTTTATTTCCAATCCGTAGCTTCGTGGTGAACCCCTCATTAGTTTACAATCAGCCCCAAGGACAACCCATTGCAATATCTCTTTATCTTTTGCGTTGAGATCTCCAAGGTCTTCCTTCAATGAAATAATTGGAAAGTGGGTTTTTCTCTATGTTCTAAACCATATGAAATCATTATCCTCCATTTTCTGTTGTTTCAAATAGATATATTATAATAAATGATGCAAATGATAGAATAACTACTAAATTGATTACATAGGGTAGAGGCAACTTTTTGAAGCATAGGTGATGAATGGTGAAGGAACCTCATGCAATGTGAAGGTGTCGATTTATAGCCTACCATCATCTTCTTTAAGAAATTCAAGTAAACATTAGATTTTGGATTTGGTGTCCCACTAGTCATGCAAGAAAATATGAGAAAGAAAAAAGTGAATAAAACAAAATATAAAGAACTGGACTACCTTGCTTTCTCCTTCACCTCTATGTGAGTTATGAGAGTAAATCTATCCAAGAAATCTTTTTTTTATTCAAGACAAAAGATATCACTTTGATGTATGTATGTATGTTTCTCTCAACTTTGTAGCATAGCATTAACATTTGTTGGATTGTGAAATTATAGACATAAGTTTGCATCCATGATTGAGTATGAAAATAATGGATAAGAGGCTAAATTTATAGATTTTTGAAGATTGGATGTATGAATCAAATTTGATATTGGATTGATAGTTAACTCCATTGATTATGGATGTCATGAGAAGAGGCAATCATGAATTATTTCATAATTATTTTTTATTTTTATTAAAATAATAATAATTAGTCAACTAAATAAATGTGAAAGTTAAAAGGATTTAATTTTTTGCATGGAGATTAGATGAGTGGGTGAATTAGTTGCATGAAAAAGTTAACTAAGTGCATGATTGAGTTAAGTGATTGCACAGATGAGGTGATTGATTAAATCAATGAGTTAACTCATTTTCATTAATTAGTTAACTAAATAAGGTGGAATTTGATGTAGATTTAATTTATGTTATTTAAATATTTGATGAATAATGAGAAATGACTTGTTTTCATTTATTTAAATTAATGTGAAAAAGTAGATCACTAAATTAAATAATAAGAACTTTATAATGTAAATGACAATGAATTAATGGTAAATAAACAATGAAATGATATTGAATAATTAGTGATGAAATAATATATAGTGGAGGATGGTGTTAATAAGATAATGATAGCAAAACTGAAATGATTATAATGACTACAATAATTTTCCTCATTAATTTTTTCATGCAATTTACAATACATTTAAACCATGAATTTAATATTTCTCTTAAATGATTTTTATAGAAAAGAGCTGATAAAATAAGATTACCGTGAACACCTAAAAGTAAATGAGAAACTAGTTAAAATATCTCATAATAACATTTGAATTCCTCTATCTACTACAAGATCTAGGTTGTGTCTAGATTACCTTTTTTTACAACTAACGTACTCTCCAAATTTTACTTGTATACGAGGACAAGACATGACATTATTTTGGAGAGAAACTTATAGCCATTACTTAACAATAAGAGCGAGATATACAAAATCAGAATGCAAATATGATACGAAATAGAATAAATGTCCCCAAAACCTTCTCTACACCATAAAGATAAATATAATAATAGCTTCATAATAATTTATTTCGAACATACAATAGCTGGCCCAATCTTATTAGCAGGATAGGAAGATATATCTCTCCCATTGGCCGTACCAAACAATAAAAACAAAGAGCACTAAGGAGGAACGTTGCATAGCAATTCACTATATGTACAAACTGCAATATACGAAATTGAAACAGTGGGTGCAATCAGGTTGTGGTAGTTATACAGGGGTGAGACGTTTTAACCACTGGTCACAGAAATCATCTGAGTAATTTTGATTTGTATCACAAGGATACCTGTGAAGGCAATCGTCCCAGCAGCTCCTCTCCAAAGGAGGCTTCTTCCTCACCACTTCCCAAACGGCGGTGTTGCACTTGAACCCGGACCCCAACGCAATCTGCAACACGCGCTCGCCTACTTTGAGCCTCCCCTTCGCTTCCAAGTAGGCCAATTCATACCACACGCCACTGGAGGACGTGTTGCCGAAGCGAAAGAGCGCCATGCGCGAGGCCTCCAGGTCGTAGTCACTCAACTTCAACCTTTTCCCGATTCCATTGACGACACCGCGCCCTCCCGGGTGGATGCAAAAATGCTGAAACGCCAGCTTGAAGTTGGGAATATAGGGCTCCATCTTCATCTTCAACACGTTCATGCAGACCCTATTGTAGGCGTAGTAGAGCACCTCGCGCAAGGGAAGGACTCTGGGCCCCAGCGCGGCTAAGTTCTTTGCCACGGCCTTGGCAGCGACGTCGTGGAGAGAAGAGCTTAGATGGATGCCATACAATCCGTCGTCGTCTTCCTTCGCGCAGACACAACCGTAGGCCTCGTCGTCGGCGGCCAGATTGGTTCGAACCGTGTGGAGTAGCCGCATTTTGGCTCGCCCGGCGTCTTGTGGTTTGTTAGAGAGAAGCAACGCGGCTCCGCCAGCTCGGAAGAGGCATTCGGCGAGCATGAACGTCCTGTCGTTACCGGGGTAGTTTGAATTGACGGTGATGTTCTCGCTGGTGAGCAGCAGAACGTAGGAGTCCGGATATACGAGTAACAGATCCCTCACCATGTTCACCGCTAAAACACCTGCGCTGCACCCCATGCCGGAAAGGTTAAATGTCTTCACGCTCTCCTTCATCTTATAGTGGTTCGCTACAACGGACGCGTGTGACGGCGCCGCCGTGAAGGTCGACACTGTAACGATGACTATATCGATGTCTTGCGGTGTGATATGCGTCTTGGCAAACAGCTCGTCCGCCGTTGCAACGAAGCTCTCCTCCATCTCCACCCGCGCTTCCTCCAATGTCGCTACCATTTCATCCGTGAAAAAGAAACGTGGCAGCGACGTCTCTTCCCCCAGACCGGACCGCAGAAATATTCTCCACTGGAATTTCAAATGTTCTGGAATGATGGGCTCCGTCCTTATCGAAACGTAAATGCTCATCTCCGTGTTAGCCTGGCGCTCCACTGGCGGTTTGTAGCAGGTGAAGTCTACAAGATAAACTTCTCGGCGCTCTCGTTTGCTGAGTGCGTGAAGAACCAGCCACCCCAGCGCCGGCGCCAGTAATAACCTCTTCCCCACCTCCACAACACCGTCCGTGACCGCCGCTAAGATGCTGAGCACCAGTACCATGCATACAAAACCGATCCAGTTCTTCATATTGGCTTTCTCGTAAGGAAAAATATCCTGCTCGAACCGTTACAGAGATTCTTTAAGAACAAGGACACCTGGTTAGATCTCTTCCCAATCCCAGTATGGTATAGTACTCCATGAAATAAGTTTATATGATAGAGCAGTAGTAGCCTCTCGAAATGCGTAACATTAAATCACCGGGTCTTCTTAAATCAAAACCAGCGACCTCAACGCGGTGTAACACTTCCTATAATAAAAATTATCTCGATGGTAGGGCGATTATCACTCCATGAAATAAGCAGTTTGGTAGAATATAGCGACATATACCCAAACAAATATAATATATATTTAATCATATATCTACCACATATCTACCGAAGGTGGTCATTTGTTGCCAACTGAACATGCACGGCAAGAAAGGACTGAATTTGATGACCTTAATTATTCATTCCTGCTATTGTAAAATCGAGTTACTTATTAAAATTGTAGTATTCATATACAGTAAGAGACCATGAGTCTTTTTTTTTTTTCCTTCTTTAGTCATATTAATGTTGGATTAAAGAATTTATTCTATATGCATTACTTGATGTAGTAGTATTTCATATTATTTGTTAATTAATATTATATCTAAATGTTTATTATGTAGAAGATGTTTCTTGTATGAAATTGATTATCTTTTTGAAATCAATGGTTGAGAAATAAAGAGAAGGATGAAAGACAATAGAATTAATGTTAGTCATTCACATCTTTCTCTAGCATTCATTGTTTTTATCTAACATGGTTGCTTGAACACAAGGATTTTCTTTACGCCGAAGTGAATTTATGTTACCTTGCATTTAAGAATGTTTGTTAAAACTACAATAAATGTGAGGTTGAAGTAGCATGTGGAGGGC
Source organism: Sequoiadendron giganteum (assembly GCA_007115665.2). NCBI lineage: Eukaryota > Viridiplantae > Streptophyta > Pinopsida > Cupressales > Cupressaceae > Sequoiadendron > Sequoiadendron giganteum. The sequence goes on along the minus strand of CM021110.1, from coordinate 298,114,202 downwards.
TCATTTGAATTTAATAAAGAAAAAGATGTTTAATTTTTTTTCCTTACCAAATAAAGATAAAATCTTGGGAGATATGAATGGACAAATGTAATGAGATAACTTGCACAATAAAAGAATATGATAGAAAATATGTTGCAAATACTTGATGATAATTAAGAATAGTAGGCCACTTTGAGGGGGCAAACCTCCAAATATCTCCAATGAGAATACAATTCATAATATGATGATGAAATAAGACTCACAACTTTCTATATATACCTTATTTAAGCCTATGATATCACCTAGGCCAGCTTAGATAACCCTACATAAGCCCTATGCTGACCTAATTAACTAAATAACAATATAATAATGATAATATGACTTAATTAGGAGTTAAGATAGCCACAATCCTTCTACTCATAACTTGATGTACTCTAATATTAATGGCATAGCATGCCCCCTCTTCAGAGAATCATTCTTCTCGATGCTAAGAAATTTTAGATGCTTTTGAATGAACTCTTTGTCCTCCCATGTGGCATCTTCAATTGGAAAATTCTTCCATTGGATGAATTATTGAGTGAGTGTTCTAGTCCTTAGCTTCCTTGTGCATTTCTGAAGAATAAACTCTAGTTCCAATATGATTCTTCATTCTTCATCGAGCTTCAGTAATATTGTCTTAGTAGGGATATTATTCCTAATTACCTTCTCCAAACAAGAAACATGAAAAATTGGATGTATCTTTATTATTGATGGCAATTCAAGCTTGTAGGCAACACTACCTATCTTCTCGTTGACTTGATATGGGCCGTAATATTATGGAGACAACCTACTATTCTTTGATTGTTGCTTCAATGGCAATTACTTGTAAGATTGCAATCTCAATAAAATTCAATCTCTAACTTCAAAAAATTATTTCACTACAATGTTGGTTTGCCTATTGCTTCATTTGATTGTGTGTCATGGATATATTCTCTTTAAGTCCTAAAAGTACTTGTTTTTGATGAATCATGTGGTCCTCCATAGTGGGAACTCTTGGTGATAGCTTCAATGATGTTGTGATGGAAGGAGGATGATACCCATATAATTCCATAAATGGAGACATTTTTATGAACTATGGAAGGAAGTGTTATACCACCATTGTGCTAGTAGTACCCAATCTACCCAGTGAGATTGTTTATCTAAAGTGAAACAATGTAGATATCCTTCCAAACACTTTTTAGCATCCTTTGTTTGCCCATCAGATTGAAGATGTTTTGAAGAACTATGAACCAATTGAGTACCTGAATATTTTAATAAATCTATCCAAAAGTTACTAGTAAAGATAATCATGGTCAATAACAGTAACCTTATGTATACCATGGAGCTTTTGAATATTCTCCAAAAAATCATTTTCCACTATACTTGATGTAAAAGGATGTGATAATGAAATAAAATATACATATTTAGTGAGGTGATCCACTACTACCATGATGACATTCTTACCATTAGATCTTGGAAGCCCTGTGATGAATTCCATGGAGACCTCTTCCCAACATTGGCTAGGAATAACTAAGGGTTGGAAGAGGCTAGGTGTCTTAATTTTCTCCCCTTTATTTCTTTGACAAACCAAATATTTCAACACAATTTTTTTAACATCCCCCTTTATCCCTTCCCAAAAGAAGTATTTCTTGACCCAATGATATATCTTCAAAAATATTGAATGACCACCCATTAGAGACTCGCGAAGCTTTGTGAATTTTATTTTTTTGCAGATAGGAATTCTTACAATGATACAATCTCTCTTTATACCACAAGGTATCTACATTCCAACAAAACTTATCCAAACTACAAGTATCACTCTACAATTGTTGAATGAGATTACTTGTAGCAACATCACTCTACCATTCAACTTTGGCCTATACTACCCAATCTTCTTGTAATATTGAAATGGAACACAATAAAGCTTCATCCTTCTTGTCCTTCCTTGAAATTACATCTACCAAAAATTTTCCTTCCCTTTCCTATATGCAATCTTAAAATCATATCCCAACATCTTACTAACTCATTTTTATTTTTCTTCAGAAGATAATCTTTGTTCCAAAAACTATTTTAGGCTATCATGATCTATCTTAACCTTGAAGTGTCTACCCATTAGATAAGGCCTCCATTATTTTAATCCATGAAGAATAGCTAGAATTTCCTTCACAAAAATAGGTTTGAGTTGATTCTTACTCTTTAATTAACGACTCTCAAAAGTAATGGGATGACCCTCCTATATGAGAACTGTTCCTATACCATTTTTTGAAGCATCACATTCCACAATAAAATCCTTGGTGAAATCGGGAGTGGAAAGAATTGGAGTTAAACACATGTAGCCTCCTTTAGCATTTCAAATGCTCCATTAGAAAATTTATTCCAGTGAAAGGAATCATTATGCAATAAAGTTATGAGGGGTGATGCTATATGACCATAATTATTCAAAAATATTTTATAGTATCTAGTCAATCCTGAGAAACCCCTCAATTTCTTAATGGTATTAGAATAGGCCATTCCATGATAGCATTGTTTTTTTTAGGATCCAACTTTACTCCTTCATGTGAAGCTATGTGTCCCAAGTACTCCCTCTCATTGAGACAAAAAGTGCACTTGGATGGCTTTGAATAGAGCTGATGATCTTCAAGAACTTGTAATAATTGATCTTCATGTTGTAAGTGTTCTCACCATGTCTTACTATAAATCAATATATCATCAAAGAACACTAATATAAAATTCCTCAATAATTTCTTAAATATAGAATTCATCAGACTTGAAAATGTAGATAATGCATTGGTAAGACCAAATGGCATCACCAAAAACTCATAATGACCCTCATGAACCCTAAATGATGTCTTACAAATATATTTTTTATTAATTTGAATTTGGTGATAACCTAATCTAAGATCAAACTTTGTAAAATACATAGCTCCGTTTAATTCATCTAGAAAATCATTAATGACTAGAATAGGAAACTTATCTTTGACAGTCTACATGTTAAGAACTCTATAGTATGGGAACATGCACGAATTTTCATCCTTCTTATGAACCATCACCATGGGTACTATAGGAACATGCACCAATTTTCATCCTTCTTATGAACCATCACCATGGGTAAGGAGTATGAAATTTGGTTATGCCTAATAATTTTGGCCTCTAACATCTCCTCAACATTTTTGTCTATCTAAATTTTATACATATGTGCGTACTTGTAAGCCTTAATGTTGGGTGATTGTCTCCCTTTAACTAGATGTAATATATGATCATGATCCCTCTTAGGAGGAAGCCCTTTAAGAATATCTTTGAAAACCATTAAGAGACAATCAATTATTTTTTATCAATTTAGATGGTGCAAGCATTAGATTGAGAGACTTCTAATGAACAAAGCTGGAAAACAAATCCATCCACTCCCTTCTTAACCAACTTATGCATTTGATAAGAGATTACTATTTATGGGGAATTTGGCTTCAACTTTCTTAGCTCTATTGTTTTTCCTTCTGATTTAAATCTCATGAATAGTTCTTAGAATTTCATCTCAATTATGGGTATGTGCAGGATCATCATGCAAAAAATAGGCCCTTAAGTGACAATGAAAATTCAGAAAAATCAAAGTTAGGCAACTTGACGTAAAAATTTAAATAAGTTACCTATATTATTTCAAAAATATGTAAGAATATAATTTGTAGCAGATTGAATTAGTTTCTAAACTACAAGGTTTATTTTAAAATAAATATATTTGGTGAGAATTTGAAATTTCAATGCACTAGTACTTAAATTTCAGGGAAAAAATAAGTAGGTGTCTGTCTGACCACCCTAACTACAATAAAATGATAATATTTTAAAAAATATTTTAGATATAAGTAGAGGACTCATGTCCCAATGTGGTGCATATTTTTTTGTAAATTTTTTCCAATTAAATAATTAATTATGGATTTTTTTATTAAAAAATATAAAAACTTGTATGTCTAACCACCTTAACTTGGTCAAAACTTCATTAAATTCATTTTTTTTAATCTATAGTATGTGAAGCATAGAATGTGACACATGTTTCAGATTCAAAAAATATCATACCGTTTCAAAGCTATAGATGTTTTTCAATCAACCTATCAATCAAGACTTTAGTTGTAATTCAAATAGAAAATGAATAATAATTATTTATCAAATTCAAATTAAAGCATAATTTATATTGGTGGAAATTTGTGAATCTCCTTTAAAAACCTTTTTCATTTCATCAATTTTGGGTAAAATAAAAGTCATCAGCCACATGGGCCATCATATCACTTAGATATTGTCACTTTTTGGCCCATCATGATCCTGCACATACCCTTATTGTCAAATTAGTAACTCATTGTACTCCCAAAATAATATGTATGTTACACTCATGGAGATAGTATACATTGGGCTATCAAGATGATAAAATCCCATGGATAATATAATGCTATGGAGCATTCTGAAACAAATAATAGTACCACCATCTATAATCAAGACCTAAAACTCTAGAGCTATATATATAAATGTTTACGTGAAAAATAGGGTTAACCACAATGAGTAAATCAAAGTGATGGACCGTAGATTTTTCTAGGACCCTAAAAAACCTCAAATTATGTAAATTAAAATAACAAATAACAATGAGAAATGCAACCTAACTATTATAGAAACTATGGGAAATATTTTAAGAGCATAAAAATCTATGTACCTAGCCAAAAAGTTGTTTTTGAGCTATGGGGGACTCATTCACCTTCAATGGTGATTGGGTCCTGTTAGGGTTTCAAAAAGATGATTTTAGGATCTTGTTCCTTGATTTTTTCACTCTCAAATTCCATGTTATCAACTTATGGAAGTCTGTATGAAATTTTGTAGAGCTCTTTACGTGATCTTGCACTTTGAATGACACCTTTTGCAACTTTGCAAATTTTGCTCCAACTCTTGCTCCTCTTGATCTTCAACCTATAAATCTGCAATGACACACTCAAGGGTAGCAAAACTTGTTGATTTTTTAGTGAATGGGGGTTTTCCTCGGTCAAACCTCTTCTAGGTAATTAAACCAAATGATGAAATAGATGAAATGAAGCATGAAACATGAAATATGTAAATGATATCACCTTGCATTTTTTCTTCTCAAATAAATCTATATAATAAAATGTAGTGGCCATGAAGAATTTAGATCTTAGATGTAAAATTATGCTTTTAAATAGATGGGTGATCCCACAATAGTGGTTTACAATTTTTGGCCAAAGTGGACACTGAAATTATTATTTTTAACTAAATGTTCACATTTGGGCACCTATAGAGGCTAAACCATGAGGAATTTGGAGATGATGAAAACTAGAGTCTCATCACATTTTGTCTATAGATTATAAAAATATTTTTTTCAGTTTTTTTGGAATAATATTGCACTTCTTTTTCCATCTGCCACGAAAACTGATTTGCTTTCAGAAAACAACATTTTTTAAAAGTGACGCTCACCGTATACAACATAACTTTTTTTGTATGAAGGATAAATTCTAATTTTTTCGAATTTAGATTTGTTACTACGATATCTAGGATTTTCATTTGGTCTCATAGTTTTTTATTGAATATTTTTTCCTTAATAGAGTTTCAAAGTCAAACCAATTGCAATTCAGACATAGGTGGACTGTATACAACATAACTTTTTTTGTATGTATCAAAATTCAATTTATTTATTTTTAATGGATTAAGGACATCAATACCTAGCACGAACATATTTAAAAAAAAAAAAATTTGATAATTTTCTATTTTTCAACATGTGCAAAATAGAGAGCTTGATTTTCGGTGAAAAAACTATGTTTAATAAAACTAAAAAAACACATACATAATAAAACCAAAACATATTATTATTATATTCATGGGATAGCTCATTTAGAGGACTACCATAATAATTTGAAATAAATTTTAAATGAACTCATTTGATCCCCCAAAAGGTAAATCAAAAGTGATTTTTTATCAACATTTTGATAGGTGTAAAGGAGACTCATTTATAGGTATGGTTTAAAACTAGCAAGGTTCTATACAAGGGGGTTTGATCTAAGGTGGTTTGATCAAAACCTCTTCAATTTAAATTCTTAAAATGGAACTTTTAAAGGCTTAAATCATTATATTTTCTAAAAATAGGTGATTTCAACAAAAATCAGTTCTTCTCAGAAATTGTAAACCAGCTTTGTGGGATCACCCAGATCCTAAATTCAACATTAGCTTCTTAGCTCAACACACATGCATTCATTAAACCCTTGACATGATGATATGACTTTGAATTGCTACAATAGACTCCAGAATTTTACCTTGAAATTCCTTTGAATTTCTCTTGAATTGCTCTATAATTCTCTTGTAAAGTATTGGAATTATCTCTTGAAATCTTACATTTCTTAGATGAAACTATGTGAATTAACCCCTTATTTATACTAAATTAGGAGATTAACCTCAAAATTCAAAGAATTAAGGTCGACACAAGATCTAGGAAGAAACATTATTAAATTCCCACCATAATGAAATTAGAAAAAGGGGGTCCTATTAAGGGAGGAACCATTCACCACCTTGGGTGAATGGTTCCTTGCTAAGTTTCCATGAAAAAGCTTCGGGGAATTAAAAGAAGGCTAAAAGATCATTCTAGATCAACTGATAATGAGGGATCCTGTTAAGGGAGGACCCATTCGCCATCAAGGGTGAGTGGGCCCTTGCTCAACTTAATAGGACCAAACTTTTCCCAATGAAATAATTTATAACTAATTAAATTATGATTGTTGAGATGGACCTTCGGGAGGTGTCAAAATTTAGGTCTAAATTTGAATTAAAAATGGTGTTAATAACTCCAATTAACCACAATTAATTAAGACCACCTAGATAAGGGTAAAATTGCTTATAAAACTTTACAACACTTAAACAAGGTACACATTATGTACATTTTATTGAAAAGGGAACCATTAGGCTTAATTAAGCAAATACATCCTAGAAAAATGTGAAAGTGTGTTACAACACTTTACAAAACCTTTACAAAGGAACAATTAAGGCATGTTTTAATAAAATATACATCCTAGAATAATTTGAATGTGTAGAAAACATTACAACACCACTCCAAGACATCATTAATTTAGATTTAATGTCAATTTTCAAACAAGCAATGGAAAAGGCTACTTTTTCCATTACTACATTTTTCCCCCTCTTTAGTGAGAGGATGACCTCGTGTCAAACTCACACTAAAGTAGACATTGAAGACACTTAAGTATGCATCAATAACACAGATACATGATTATACCCTATCAAAGGCCAAAAGAAAAAGATAGATAAAGGATCAAGCACAACCGTTTCAATGTGATGTGTGACAGGGATGTTTGTCTATAACACATGTTGCTCACTCTAGGGTAGTGGAACCTCAGTCTATCCACTAGGTGAGTTCTCCAAAAATATGTATGCTCACTCTAGGGTAGTGGAACTTCAATCTATCCACTAGGTGAGTTATCCCAATGAGGTGGTAAATGAGAGAATCGTATTAGCCTCTCATACCATACCGAAGTTATCCTCCTAAAAAATTTGATAAGGAAGCACAATGAAAATGTTTTTGTAAATGATTTTGAATGTAATGTAAGAATTTTCTTGAAGGGTATTTTTTTTGTTTGTGTAATGGTCTTCCTCTTAGGGAGCATTGTGGCTAATTTCTCCAAGAGAGGACAAGTCAAAAGTGTCAGATCGTCGCCCATGGGATGTCTCATTTGCATCATGCCATGTCAGTAGATCATACACTCTTGAATGACATCAAACCCATTGACACCACCAAGAAGAGGACACATCATAAGAAAAAAGGAAAATCAGGCCATGAAATTTTCCAAAAGATGTCATCAATGTATGCCCCAACTTTAAAGCGGTTGCTACACCATCATTGTGAGAAATTTCTTTAAATTAGCCATTTATTTTGCCTAAGACATTAGAGATTTCCTTGGAAAACCTTCTACCAAGTCATGTTTTTGAAGCAAGCTTCATTATGAAATAGGAAGGAAGGGTTTCCCCACAAACACATAAGGGATTTATGGATTTGGGGTCAGTATGTCTATCCTACAATGTTGTCATAGAGCATGGAATTGTCATCATTCCCCAAATACTCATAAAACTTGGAAGAATGACACAAAGAGAAAAAAAAAGAAAACCTTTCAGGTCAACATGGAAGAAGCATGAATGTCTTGATGCCTTGCATCATCTCCAAAAGGAAAACACAAGTCAAATGAAAAAGATAAAGATAAATATTTTGGGTCAACATGGAAGAGACATAAATTTCTCAATGCCTTGTGTCATCCCCAAAAGGAAAACACAAGACAAACGAAAATTGATTATGACATAGAGAAGAATGAAGGTATATATAGAAGAATGCACAAAAGAGAGAGGAAAATCAAATGAAACTTCACGGCGGATCACATTACACACATGCAATCACAAATAAAAATGAAAAAGAAAAAGATCAATAAGGCATAGGTGAGTCAACCTAAAGTAGGTCATCCGCCTCCCAATCTCGATCAGTATAAATGGAAGGCGAGAAACTAGCCAAAGTAACAATGACAAATACATTACTAGGACAAGGCTATCAAATTCTTTCCCCACTTTGTGCAAGACAAGAATGATCTGAGGTAACTGAGGAAAATAATCTCCTTGCATTAGAGAAAATGATTTGCAATAAATGCATAACATGTAATAGTGAGAATGTTATAAGATTACTCAACTATTACATGACAAGGAGTAGAAGGGTATGTTATGAAATCACTCAATGACATTCATTGCCATCGAAGTGAAATTTTCTCAATACTAATTTAAATGCACAACACTCATGAGTACTATGTCCAAGAGTTCTATGGTATCGGCAATGTGGAACATTTACATCTTTAGGATATAGTATTAGCTTGTCTTTATTGGTGGAATGTTATTAGTTCTTTTTTTAGAATAAGTTGTAGTTTACTTTCACTTTCAGGTGGCGAAGAAGGGAACTTTAGCTTCTATAGCTTGTAATTCTTCTTGCACTTGCTAGACTCACCAACTTATCTAAATGGGATTAGGGAAAGAGGAATTGAGATGACCTTGTCTTTGTTATCCTTGTCCTCAGGAGGTATGGACTACTCTTTAGGAAGGAGGACACTTATATCAAGAGGATGATCTAAGACCACTGTACCATCACTATGAAGCCTTAGATCTATTATTTAGGAGCACTTATGTTGAGAGGGGGATCTTGATATCATATTCCTTCAAATGGTTTCTTCAGTTGGTATTTTCTCTAGAACTTGATGGATTTTGTGTTCACTTTTTGTATCATATCCTTGTTTGTATAAGATTGTGAATCCTTTTCCATATGTCTCTTCAAGGTCGATTGATGTGTTGGTAAATTTGTTGACATAAAATGGTTGAATGCTTTCTTTTTTAGAGGTGCTAGGTTCACCTATGGTAGGGCACTTGGGTTCAAATTACGATTAAGTTTCAGGATGTAAAAGATCAAACATTTCAAGTTGTGTGGGTTGTTTCATGGAAGGATAAAAGGATGCATTGGACTCAAGGTTGTTAAGGAAATAATTTATGAATCCTTTCATGATGGCATCAAAAGCCTCACTTACAAAAAATAACCTTTGATAAGAAAATCAATTCCCAAAATAATTAATTAGTATAAGATAATTATTAAATAGTGCTAAAAGGAAATAATTAAATAACTTCAAAATTACTATAAAATGGAACTACATAAATTAATGAGTCAATATGTATATCAACACAAGGTCGTGCCCATACAAAATTTAGCCATGTAGGCTTACACTAAGATAATACAATAGAAATACATAACATCTTTTCACATGTGCACCATGGAACCCAAGAGAAAGTATCATCGCGGTTATATGCACCCTGCCACAAAGCACAAAGATCTTGCATGCTTCCTACTGGGAATCCCAACCCATCACGAGGGCTCTAGAAAATTGGAACTGACATAGGTGAAAGAATTTTATTCTCTACTTAACTCATTACATAATTCAAGCATGAAAACTACAACACATCCCATACAAACTTTCAGGTACGATAAAAATACATATGCAATGAAGTATTATACTTCTCTAAGAACAATCCTTCATTCTGGATACCATGATCACATACCATTGACATAATTGAATTCATCTATCTATCAAAGTCAAATAATATCTCGTTCCCCATAATTCATAAAAATTATTGTATACATAACCCCAAATCATAGGACATCCTTTCTTAAAACATTGTTACTGAAATTTCACCTCAACTCAATTTCGTAGAGCTAGAACAACTGATTACATTTAAGGTGAAAGGTACATTCATTTTATGATGATAGTTCATTTGAAATGAAGGATTCTAATAAGATTCAATTTATTATTCAAAATTCAAAACATGCAAGATTCATCAAAATTGCATAGTAATGTTGTATTCTATTCATTTTTATATCAAAGAACATACAAGATTGCATAAACATTATTGTTTCATTCTTTCAAGATAGAAGAAATATTTAAAATTCCCACACAAGTTGTGGGAATGACTGAATTGATTCAATGCAATAAAGAGAGTAAGATATACATCTGAAGATCAAAATAGTAAAGAAAACATGAAAAGAGAACATATCCATCATTTCTTGGCAATGTTGGCATTGATTGTTGTTTCTCCTATCTTCAAATGTTTCTTCTTGTCTTCAAGCTTCTCTCGTACTTGATCTTCAGAAGCACTTATAGTTGATTGAAATAGTCCTATTAGAGCTCTAGATACAAACCTAATCATATATCCTATCAAAAGACATATAACTTACGAATATGAGGCATTAAATCAATTGAGGCATCAAAAGATAAAAGCAAAAGTGCCAGATCAAACCACTAGAAGAAAATTGAATTCATTGTTTTTATCTAACTTGTTTGTTCACTGTGCAAGTACATGTACATGTTTCATTACTAGTTCGTCATATTCAAACATTTTAGTATGTGGATGAAAATGGTCTCCCACAAGGGTCGAGCCTAGTATACTAAAGCTACTGCAATCTTCACATGATAATGCATAAAAGATGTATGCAATCATAGCATACAGTTACTAGAGTAGAGAAACTATTCATCTAATTAGAAAGGTGTATCATCATTGAAGGTTCATAATAACAAATGGTCTTGTATCATTTAAAAAGACAAGCAAGTGCTCCTACTCTAGTTATTGTGTGTTACCAGGGATACACTCTCTTTGTATGCATTAGTACATGAGATCATATATAAAAGCTCAAAAGGCATCCCTACAATGAGTCTACTACCACAAATTTGATTAAAGTAAAAGGGGTAGTCACAAAATGAAATCTGCAATAGTTTTAAAGTGATTATGCTAAAAAATAATGGCTTTGTGCTCATATCCTTCTACAGTAGTGATTGCACAATTATATAAAATGGAGTAATTCAAATACTATCATAGCCTATTGAAAGTAAAGTATAGCAGTCACTATGTCTTCAACAACTTAGAAAATACAATCTCAAATGTAACAATCATCTAGAAGGTAGTCTTGAGAACATAAGACTCAGTCATTTTCAGTATATGACAATTAATAATGCTATTGATCACTATATAAATCAAGTAAAATGACAATTCATTGAGATTTATAATAGGAACAGATGTAAGAACATGTATAGCATAGCCATGATGGAGGACAATGATGATTCTATTTTAATCACAATGCAAAAGTACACAATGTTGAATATCAAATACAAAGACAGACATTACAATTTGATATAAAGAAACAATGATTAAGAGTAATAAACCAAAGCCCATTTAGAATAGCATTGTCACAATAGTGGTTAAGATATTCTATCATTATTCATGGGTAAGTACATGGATTTGTGACACAATTTTGACTCTTAAGATGCCACTTTTTTTTTGAAATCAGCAAAATTTGATTTGCATGAGAAAATGAAGATAGTTATGCTCTAAGTTTCAAGATGCAGCAAGAACAAAAGTTGAAGTTCTCTGAGCCTAATTTCTAAGATACTATTTTTTTTTTAAAATTAATGAATATTAAGGGTCTTAGAAAAGGGTGGGGCAAAACAGGTCCTATTTTTATATAAAAAAAATAGCATAGCACCTGAGGGCTACCCCCATTTTGATTAAATTTTTTTTAGAATTTCAAAAATCCCAATGGTGAGAAATTAGCTAACACCATGTAGTTTATCCTCATTCTTTCGGATAATTTTTTTAATGAATTTATAATATTTTATGAATTTTCAAAGTGGACACATCTTGAAACGCTGAAATTTGAGCATGCTCCCCCCTAAATTTTCTGAAAACTAATCCAAAATTTATTTATTTTTCATTATGTGTATAATGGAGTCTAGTTTCAAAAAAAGAAATTCTATCATGTTTTGATGAATGAGTAAAAATCCATCCTAAAACTACCACATGTTGGTTTTTGACCAAAAACGAAGGCATTTACAATAGGAGCCATGGATCAAAACCTTAACTAAATCAAAATGATTTTTTTTTATATATATTTAGATAGCTAAGAGAGAGGTTAACGCTATTTTTTTTATAAACTTGCATTGAAAGACATGCAAATGAGATGGGGAGCATGGACAAAAATATGAGGAAATTTAGCAAATCATGTCAATTAACATGTCCAAAGTAGGTCATTTGGCAAGCGCCAAATTTGGTGCTTGCCAAATGACTTGCTTTGAACAAAACTTGAATTTCCCATCTCTTTGGTCAACACATTTGATAATTCTTAGAGTGCACAATTTATGATCATAGAAGTATAGTTGAGGTTTTACGTTTCATATGCTCTCTAACTCGTTACCCTAATTGGATAACTATTTATCCCTTTGAAGTCTCTCTCTCTCAGGTCTCACTCCCTCCCACGTGACCTAGACTAATCTCTCTTAGTCTAATCCCCTCTCTCAGGTCTCTTGCCCTCCCACATAGGTACCTAAATAAATTAGATATCTCACTCCAATCCCCTTTCTCACTCTCCCTCTCTCTCTCCCCATTTGGTCTTTTTGTCTCTCTCACTCCACCTCCCTCTCTTAGGTCATTATCTTTCTCTCTCTCTCTCTCTCTCTCTCTCTCTCTCTCTCTCTCTCTCTCTCTCTCTTAAGTCTCTCCCTCCTACCCCCTCTCCCTCTCTTATGTCTCTCACTCACTCCCTCTATCTTTCTCCCATTCCCTCTCTCACTCACTCTATCTCTCTCCCTCTGTCTCTCTCAATCTCTATCAAGTATCTCCATCCCCCCTCTCTCTCACACACACAATCCCTCTCTCTCTGACTCCCTCTCTCTGACTCCCTCTATTTCTCTACCACTTTTTCTCTCTCCCTCTCTCTCAAGTCTCTCCCTCCCACCCCCTCTCTCTCTCTCTCTCAAGTATCTCTATCCTATCCCCTCTCCCTCTCTCTCTTTGTCAATTCTTCCCCTCTTACCCCCTCTCCCTCTCCCAGTCACTCCCTCTATCTCTCTTTGACTCCCTCCCTCTCTCACTCCCTCTATCTCTCTTTGAATCCCTCCCTCTCTCACTCCCTCTATCTCTCCCCCTCTCCCTCTCCCTCTCAATTCCCTCTCTCTTCCATTCCCTTTATCTCTCTCCCACTCTCCCTCCCTCTCCCTCTATCTCAAGTCTCTCCCTTCCACCCTCTCTCCCTCCTACCCCCTCTCCCTTTTTCGGGTCTCTCTTTGTCTCTCTCACTCAATCCCTCTATCTCTCCCACATCCTCTCTCTCACTCCCTCTATCTCTCTGGGTGATCCCACAATACTGGTTTACAATTTTTGGGCAAACTGGACACTGAACTAAATTTTGTTAACTAAATCTTCACTTTCGGGCTCCTATAGCAGCTAAACCATGAGGAATTGGAAGATGACACAAACTAGTGATTTGTAACATTTTTTCTATAGATTACAAACATATTTTTTTCAAACCTTTTGAAATTAAATTCCACTTCTTTTCCATCTCCTTCAAAACTAGCTTTTAAAAAAAAAAAAACATTTTAAGGAGTGACGCTCACCATATACAACATAATAGTTTTTGTATCAAGCATAAACTTCTTTTTTTTTTTTAATTTAAATTTTTAACTATGATATCTAGCACTTTAATTTGGTTTCATAGTGTTTTATTAAATATTTTTTCCTTAATCAAGTTTTGAAGTCCAACCAATTAGAATTGAAACATAGGCGGACTGTATACAACATAACTTTTTTTCTATATATCGAAATTAAAATTTTTTTTTTTTTAATGGATCAAGGACATCAATACCCAACCTAAACATATTTTTTAAAATTTTATTTTTATAATATGCTATTTTTCCATATGTGTAGAATAGAGAGATTGATTTTCAGTGAAAAAACTATGTTTAATAAAACTAAAAACCACATACATAATAAAACCAAAACATATTAAAACTATATTATTTGGATAGCTCTTTCTGAGGACTACCATGATCATTTGAAATAAATTGTAAATGAATTAATTTGATCCCCCAGAAGGTAAATCAAAAGTGATTTTTTATCAGCATTTTGATAGGTGTAAAGGAGACTCTATTGTAGGTATAGTTTAAAACTAGCGGTGTTCTATCCAAGGGGGTTTGATCTAAAGTTGTTTGATCAAACTCTCTTGAATTGAAATCCTTAAATAGAAATTTTTAAGGCTTAAATCATTATATTTTCTAAAAATATGTGATTTCAGCAAAAATCAAAATCTCCCAAAAATTGTAAACCAGCTTTGTGGGATCACCCCTCTCCCTCTCTCTCCCTCTCTCTCAAGTATCTCCCTTCCACCCCATCCCACTCTCTCTCTCTCCCTCTCTCTTAGGCATCTCCCCTCACCCCCCCTCTCTCTCTCTATCTCTCTCACTCCCTCCATCTCTGTCAGATCCCTCTATCCTAAGTACTCCCTCTCCCCCCCATCCCCTCTCCATCTATCAACTCTCTCTCTCTCTCTCTCTCTCTCTCTCTCTCTCTCCTTGTATCTCTCCCATCCCTCTATCTCCCACACCCTCTCTCTCCTAATATTGTAGGTCTCTCCCTCCCACCCTCTCTCTTAGGTTTCTCCCTCCCACCTCCTCTCCCTCCCTCTCCCTCTCTCAATTATCTCCCTCCTACCTCTCTCTCTCTTTGTTTTTGTATTTGTCTCTATATGTCTCTCTCTCTTTCTCTCTCCCTCTCCCACTCCCTCTCTCTCTCACTCCCTTTATCTCTCTCTAAATTTGTCTCTCTCCCTCCCACCCCCTCTCCCTCTCTCTCTCTCAATTCTCTCCATCCTTTCCCCTCTCCCTATCTCTCTTTGTCAAGTCTCTCCCTCTAATAGTCACTCCCTCTATCTCTCTTCCACTCCCTCTCTCACTCCCTCTATCTCTCTCCCTCTCCCTCTCACTCTATCTAAAGTATCTTCCTCCCACCACCTATCCCTCTCTCTCTCAAGTAAAGGGTTTAGGGTTTAGTGTTTAGCATTTAGGGATTACAATTTATGGTTTAAGGATAGATGGTGTAGGGTTGAGGGAGAGAGGGGGGGTTGAGGGTAGAGGGTAAACAGTTGAGGGTAGAGGGTAAATGGTTAAGGGTAGAGGGCAGAGGGTTTAGCAGTTAAGGGTTTAGGGTTTAAGGGTTTAAGGGTAAAGGTTATAGGGTTTAGGGTTTAGGGTTTAAGGGTTGAGGGATTAAGGGTTGAATGTTGAGGGATTAGTGCAAAGAGTTTAGATGGGTTTAAAAGGGTTTAAGGGTTGAGGATTGAGGGTTGAGGGTATTGGGTTTAAGGGTTGAGGGTAGATAGTTTAAGGGTTTAGGGTGTAAGGGTTTACAATTTAACCTGGTTAGGGTTGAGGGTTGACGGTTTTAGGGTTTAAGGGTTGAGGGTTGAGGATAGAGGGTGGAGGTTTTAGGGTTTAGGGTTTAGGGTTTATAGTTTAAGGGTAGAGGGTTTAAGGTTTTAGGGTTTAACCTAGTTAAGGGTACATGGTTGAGGGTTGATGTTTTATGGTTTAAGGGTTGAGGGTAGAGGGTAGAGGGTAGAGGGTAGAGGGTAGAGGATTTAGGGTTTAGGTTTTATAGATAAAGGGTTAAGGGTAGAGGGTTTAGGGTTTATGAATTATGATTTACGGTTTAAGGGTAGATGGTGTAGGGTTGAGAGAGAGAGGGGGGTGTTGAGGGTAGAGGGTAGAGGGTTAAGGATAGAAGGTAGAAAATTTAGGGTTCAAGGGTTAAGGGTATAGGGTTTACGATTTATGGTTTATGGTTGAAGGGTTTAGGGTTTAACTTGGTCAAGGGTAGAGGGTTTAGGGTTTAGGGTTTACAAATTAAGGGTTAAGGGTAGAGGGTTTAGGGTTTAGGGATTATGATTTATGGTTTAAGGCTAGATGATGCAGGGTTGAGAGAGAGAGAGAGAGAGAGAGGGGGGTATTGAGGGTAGAGGTAGAGGTAGAGGGTTAAGGGTAGAGGGTAGAGGGTTTAGGGGTAGAGGGTAGAGGGTTTAAGGGTATACAGTATAGGGTACAGGGTGTAGGGTTTAGTGTTTACATTTTAAGGGTTGAGGGTTGAGGATAGAGGGTAGATGGTTTAGGGTTAAGGTTTAGGGATTAAGGGTTAAGGGTAGAGGGTTTATGGTTTAGGAATTATGGTTTATAGTTTAATGGTAGAGGGTGTCAGGTTGAGAGAGAGAGACGGGGTTTTGAGGGTAGATGGTACAAGGTTAAGGGTAAAGTTTAAAGGGTTTAGGGTTTACGGTTTAAGTGTAGAGGGTAGAGGGTAGAGGGTATAGGTTAGAGGGTTAAGGGTTGAGGGTAGAGCATTTAGGGGTTTAGTGTTTAAGGGTTTAAGGGTTAAGGTTTCAAGGTTTATGGTTTAAGGGTAGAGGGTAAAGGGTTAAGGGTAGAGGGTAGAGGGTTTAGGGGTT